>JAQIXG010003258.1:0-15392 GCA_034700105.1 Oconnorella tubifera
ATATATACTATATATACAGTATATATTATATATATATAATTATTACATGTAATTATTATATGTAATTACAATATATACTATATATACAATATATAATCTTGTGTCGTTGATAGCACTCATGGCGGGCCGGTTAAGACGTTGCGTGATGACGATACTGAAAGTGGCAACGGTCAATCACTGCCTCAATCACCAATCACTGTAGAGACTGACATCACATCAGCACAAGTCACTGGACCTCATGATAGTGAGAGTCATTCCAAACGGTGAGTGAAAGATTCTCGATTCAGATTTTATTATTTTTAAATAACAAATAGTAAATTTTTATGAAATATAAACTTTTAAAGTATTTTGTATTTTTGCAAAGTTATGGAATAGTATTTTTAATGTAGCTTGTATTCATTTTTATTGAATACATTATCCTCAGATATAAATATTTGCTCGGTGCAAATGAAAGGCTGAAATGTTGTTACAATTAAATTGCATACCAGTTATAATCTAATGATTTTAGTAATATAATTTTATAAAATAATATAATTTAATGATTTTTTTGTAATGTTTATGGTTTAATATTAAAGCGTTAATGTCGTGTAAACTTTAGTTATGAATTAAACAATTCTTTGCAGATTGCTAGACTTTATATTTTTTGAAAAAACATAATAAAGATTTTAAAATATCTTCTTTTATCTTATCCAAACTGAAATAAAATGTAAAGGGTAATTTTTCAACATTGTAATTAGCGTCGAGTTATTTCTATGTTATTGTAATTTTCTATTTTGCGCACAGTTTAAAAGACGTAGAGCTATCTCTATGTGGAGGTCTCGAAGAGAGAGAGAGTAGCCAGATGGCGGAAAGGTTTGAAAGTCATCGGATCAGCTATGAGGCTCTGTGTTCAAATCCTGGCATGCTCAATGATCCTAACCTTGTCATCAGGATTTCTGGAAAGTGAGTTTGTCTTGTTGCGTTTCCGTTTATATGTTTGGTTGTATCTCCGCTTGTTTGTTTGGATGAGTGATTAGACTGCAGAATCTG
Organism: Oconnorella tubifera; assembly: GCA_034700105.1. NCBI lineage: Eukaryota > Metazoa > Annelida > Clitellata > Enchytraeida > Enchytraeidae > Oconnorella > Oconnorella tubifera. The sequence goes on from JAQIXG010003258.1 coordinate 1,030, forward strand.
GAGGTTGCAGGTTTTACTTTTATCTTTATTAGTTTATATTTTTTGGAAATAAAATACATGTATTGAATAGTTTTATAACGGTGTTAATTTTTATCATTGCAGTTGGTATTTATTGTATTTTGCAAAATGTTTAATTATGTATTCAGAGTGTATTATATTTTTATGTTCCGTATGTTCTATATTTTTATTTAATTTTATACCGTTTTCAGATATTATAATTGGTCAATAGCTGGACCTATGTTTGTGTCTGATTCAGCTTTTCAGAAACCTATAAGTGAAGTACGTTAGAATTTTGTGATTTCTATTTTCTTGTTACCGTGACTGTGTTTAAGTTCCTTTTTATTTCTTGAATATTTAGTGATATCATTGCGAGCTGTTGGTATATAGAATATATTCGTCTTTGCATTTCGGATGTTTTTGCTTAATCAGCTGAATATTTACATTAATTTTCTCAGTTTGAAATAAAAATTATTTTGTTTTGCGTAATAGTTTTATTGTATTTCAGTTTTGTTGGCATTTGTTTTTTTTATTTTTGCAATATAAGCAGATAATTTTATTACGAATAACTCGAATGATTTAGAAATATTTAGTACGATTTGTATTGGTTTGCTCTTAAAATTCTTTAAACCAAACGAAATTGAAGTTGTAATAAGTCATTTTTAATCATTGTATTTATTCCTTTACTATAATTTATTACTTCTTTGGTTTATTTATTGTTGTTTTGTTCGTTTTACTGAACAAAGGATCAGGTAAGTTTTGTTATGTGAATGGTTTGCTTAGTTTGAAGGGTTCATCGTTTTACTCTCATTAATGGGGCGTTACTTTTAACTGTTGTTGCCTCATTGATGTTATGATTTGTTTATTACAGTTCTAGATGGGGTTGTTAATTATCTGAAAAAGTTGTTTAAATTTTAAATTATATTGATCTATGGATTTATTATAATTTTTCCTAATGGATTAATCTTGAAGAGATTCATTGAAATATTTAAATTTTACGTAATATTAATGCTCATAAGTTTAAAAATTATAATCACGAAAAATTAACATTCCGGAATTAAAAATTAAATAATATTAAAAACTCTTATAAAGCGTCCATTAATATTGAGTTGAAGTTTTGTCGCAATAAAAAGTAGAAAGATGCACTTTTCTAATAAGACGTTGAGACTTTATATTTAATGTTCAGAATACTTTTAGAATTTCCGTCTTAGTTTCTATTTATACCGGATGAATGTTTGAATAGAGTGCTCAATTAAAATATCTCTTGTTTAAGGCTCCTGAGAAAGGCTTTAAGCCTACGTGGCTTAGGCATAAAGTATGTATAAGATCAACTTAACTGACAGTTAGGAATAGGGTGTGCTTGAGTTGCAAATATTCAATTCGATTTCAATTTGAAATATTTATTTTTTATATAAATCTTTATTTGAAGTCAGTATATAAAGATTTGATATTTACGGTTAGTTTTGGTTAAAAGTTGTGGGAAAAAGTTTTGAACGTAATGCGTTAATAGCAATGCTAAAATCCTATTGATATAAAAATGTCAAGTCTTTACATATGATTGTTTTATATCTTTATTTCTTCTCTATTATACATTCCTGTTTACTATCGTTTACAATTGTATGTTTGTTCACTTAAAATGTAAAGAATAAATTCCATGTGATATACATATATAATTAACTAAAAAAAATGTTGTTTTTGATCATATGGAATATTTTGTGTTGGTATTTTATTAAATAAATCTAATTGGAGTGAATGTAATCAAATTAAATTAAAAACATTAAAATTTTTTATTGATTGATTGAATTATTGTTATTCTAATTCCAGCATTAAACCAACATCTTATACAGTATAAAACATGATCTGAAGCTGATTTCAATGATTTCAATGTTTTCAAACTGCATAACGACATTTTGATCAGTTGTTGTATATTACAAAAAATTATTTCAATATTGAACACTATATTTTGAACTGGTTTCTCAGGCAGCATTATCAGCATTAATCAAGCAACACATGCCAAAGAAGGTTCAGAAAGAAACGTCTAAGAGATCCTGGTATTGGAGCTGGCGTGGTTCAAGTAAAGCAAGTGGTACTTCTGATTCAGAGGCTGTAGCCACAAAGGTATACTTTGGAAAATAATTTTATTTAAAAAATTGTGTTACACTATATTTTTGTACGATAAAAGACTTGTCTATTTATATGAATTAATATGAACTGTACAGTTTAAACTTTGGTCAGCTGTTGTTTGTTTGATTATGTGTCTCATTGATTGGAAAATAAAATTGTAAATTTTTAAGTTTTGCAATGCACTTTAATTTTAAATTGTAATTTTTTCATCGCAACTTTGCAATATAGCATTCATTTGTTTTGTTTACTGATATTTCTGTGGTAATTAATATTATATTTTTGTGCTATAATCTGCTAAATGTTTTATTTTAATCAGGATGTGGCCACAAGTCCTCCGTCTAATCTGACAACAAATTCATCGCAATCATTTCAAAGCAACGGAGTTATCGATAGGTTTGTCGGTAGATTGATTTTTTTTAAATTAATATGTCTTGTATGCTTAATGTTTTAACATAGTAATTTAAGTTTAATTTCAGGTTTACATTAATTGTTATACAATGTCTCAAAATTAGTAGCTAACTTAAGCGTGTTACTGAAAGATGTATCCACTTAGCTATATGCTGATTTTTCACAGGAATTTAACATTTATTTTTGTTAGGAAATACTCTGAAATGTTTAATATTTTTGTTAGGAAATAATCTGAAATGTTTAATATTTTTGTTAGGAAATAATCTGAAATGTTTAATTTTACTGCATGCTGTGTAAGTTGAAAGTAAATTCTTTTACTGTGTATAATTTTAAGATGGATTCTAATTGTCATATAACCGTTAAGCTCTAGATTTACTGTACAAATTAAGCATTAAATAGCTTTGATGCAAATGTTTTACAGTGGAAGAGTGAAGTACATGGATGTATTGAGCAGTGATGATGAATGTGAAGTGCCTCGTGTGTCCATTCATAGAGCAAGTGTTGTACCGGACCCTGCATTAGATGAATCTGGTCTTATAAAAGCAGAGTACATGAAGTCTCTTAAACTATCGTCTGAACAAATTGTACGTTGATCATTTAAGATAGAACAATTTCGGAAATTGCTAGATGATTAGTTCTATTTTGACTGCGTTTTGTGATGTTTTTCTTTTCTATTACAAGGATTACATGAATGGATTCCATTGGGTTTTTCATTAGTCTTATTGTGCGAATTGTTTTTGTTTATGTTGTTAATGGTGATATTATATAATTGAATTGTTGTTTGAAATTGGACTGAGAAATTAGCAAACGTATATTAAATGAATAATATTTTCGTATAGTATTTGTATTCGCTGTGTAAATGTAAAGTAAATGCTATTTGTTTGGCAATCAGTACTTGTCAACATTACTTGGGCTTTATATTGTGTATTTAATATCTCTGTCGTTCATTTATGTCATTTTATTTATATATTTTTTATTTATTTTTATATATTTATTTATGCCTTTATTTCAGGCCAAACTAGGATTGAGTGAAGGAATGAATGAAGCAAGTTTTTCTGTTACCACTCAGTACCAGGGAACAGCTCGATGTACTTGTTTCATTTATTTGTGGAACTGGAATGATAAGATTGTCATCTCCGATATCGATGGAACTATTACAAAGTAAGCTTACAAAGTTCTTACTTTTTACTACAATACTTTTATTAGCTTCATGTGTTTGTTTGTATGTATGTATGTATGTATATATGTATGTATGTATGTATGTATATATGTATGTATGTATGTATGTATGTATATATGTAAATGTATATTTTTATTATGTTTAATCTATTGAATATTTGGTAATATAGTTTATTATCCAGATGAAAGTTAAGGTTACGTTTAATGTCTTAATTATCGTATTATATGAATGATGTCGAAGTCATAGCTGTCAATTTAAACTTCTTACTAAAGGGTGCAGCGAGTTAGAGAAATAGTGAGCTATCCGGGAATTGAACCCGGACTCATCGATTTTAAATCCAGCACTCTAAGTACTTCTCTAACGGGCCACTACCATTAAAGTTATCATTAGACATATATACAGTTATATTCTACATGCATACAGTTGGATGTATTAAATTTAACTTTCCATGCTTTTGTATGATGAAATAGTATGCAAGCAATATTAAAGTTAAAAATAAATAATGATTTTACAATTTTGATTTAACGTTATAGATCGGATGTACTCGGTCAAGTCTTGCCTATCATTGGTCAGGTTTTACCGATGATTATAAACAACGATTGGTCGCAAGTCGGTATCGCTAATCTCTATTCCATGATTCATAACAACGGCTATCGTTATCTTTATCTATCGGCACGCGCCATTGGTCAATCTAAACTGACACGAGATTATTTAAGAAGTTTGAGACAAGGAGATTTAAGTCTGCCAGAAGGACCTTTGCTTCTGTCGCCTAGTTCTCTTGTCAGTGCTTTCCATAGGTATAGCAACGATTTTTAATAAACGTGTTTTAATTTATTTTATGATTGTTTTCGTAAAAGTTTTTTTCATTTTAAAGTATTAGTAATCTTAAAATTTATAATAATTGACTGCTGCTTTTTGATTAAAGTGCCTGATAAATAATATTATATCTTTTTATAAACCTGTTGCAATGAAAAGATCCGTTAAACTAAACTGAGCAAATTGTTAAAATCAGAATTTCTTTCTTCAATTATTTTTTAACGTATAAATTGTCCTATTAATACTTTTGTACTTATGATTACTTTAGAGAAGTGATCGAAAGGAAGCCCGAAATATTTAAGATCAGTTGTCTCAATGATATAAAGAAACTTTTTCCATCTTCACATAATCCTTTCTTTGCTGGATTTGGTAATAAAATCAATGTAAGTTTATTGAAAAGTTATGCGATATTATTTCTTAAAGTTACTATTGGATGCATATTGATTTTAATGTTTTTCTTTAAACTAACACTGAAGATCTTAATTTTTAAAAATTACTAATAATAAGATTCATTATGATTTTAAGGTTTTCTCTAAATTTCAACTTTTATATCTGTAGTTGAAGAGCCTAATTTTATTTCTGCAGAAGTCTGATCATTAAGTAATTGAAATTCAGATTTTAATGCTAAAAAAGAAAATGCATTTTTAAATAACATTAACAAAAAAATACTTTTTTGTTGTTATGAATTTTAGGATGTCTGGGCTTACAGAACTGTAGGTGTGCCTCAAGACAGAATTTTTACCGTCAATTATCACGGTCAGCTACGTATAGAAACTTTACAATCGTATCAATCGTCGTAAGTCTATATTTCTTATATTTAGTGTTTTAATTATAAAAAAATCTCTTTATTAATGCTGCAGTTTTCGTAATTCATAAGTTTGTTGTTTAATGTCACATCAGATCAAAACGTTATTCACTTGATGATCATTTTAATCATCAAATCATTTGTAATCACCCTTTATAAAGATTATTGAGTGTCCTTATATCATATCTCAACGTTAACACAGACTTTTCATTAAACTTCTAGCTATAATCAATATATCATACAAACTTGCGCTAATGTACCGCAAGTTTGTATGATATATTGATTAATCATAAATTATTTTTATCAACCAATCAACTAATAAATTATTTTTCATTATATTTTCTTCCAGCTACACGTGTCTGAGTGACATCGTCGATTGCTTCTTTCCTCCTCTGCCCAACACTCCAACGCAAGGTGGCGCAAAGTTCCCCTGCGTCGAATACAACGCGTTCACTTACTGGCGAGAACCCGTCGCTGAACTGACTGACGAGATCTCGGCGTTTGTCAAGAAGAACGAAGAAGAAAAAGCGAATGAGAAAAAGAAGGCATCAGTTAAAGTGACGAGTAGTAAAGCTGTGACTGCGAGTGCCAAAAAAGCGTCGGTTAAACGTTAGGAGGATTTTTGGAGCCTCGAAGTAAAATATCGAAGTTTAAATGTTAGGATTATTTAATGGTATGCGGACGTTTCATCAAAGGACGATTCGTCAACGGACTGTTTGTTAAGAATATTTGTTAGGTTTAGGGTTAGGTTTAGGGTAAGCTTTAAGGTTACGGTTAGGGTGAAAGTTAGGGTTAGGGGTAAGAATCGTCTGTTATAAGAATAGTCCTTGACGAACGGTTCATTGACGAATTGTCCTTTGACTAATCGTCCTAGAACCTAATAACGCGTAATAAATATCATTTTGATAAATACCATTGTGATGATAAATATTATTATGATAGGCGGAATTTTATGGAAAAAGCAGTTTGTGAAATCGTAGTTTGATTTAATAATATTTTATAAAAGCACTGTTATTCAGACGTATAACAATTTTTATAGATAAAATTACCGGAGTTTTTCAATAAAGAACCTTTTAAATAATGCTGGTAAATCTATCTGTAACTGATTTTGCTATCGCAGATATTTAGAATTTAATTAATATGTGTTAGAAATAAATATAATATTGGACAATAGAGTTTGCAAGCATCGAATTTATTATAATGTGTTTTGAGCAGCAAATGATTTATTGCAATTATCTTCGTATGTGCCAGCTATTCCATTGAGTTGCAAGTTAATTAGTTTTGTTACTTAATGCAGTCAGGTGTGTGTAGTACTTGAATAGTATTGTTATGATTCATTTTATTTGTACAATATGATACAATTCATTATGCAATATACAGTTGCCTAATTAAGCATTATACATCAACATATTGTACAACATCGTCATATTATAGTATATAATAATCTTTAATAAGTAATTTTTGTTTGTAAAGTTGTTATAGTTCAATTACATTTGGTTAAGTTCAGGGGGCGCCGCAACGGTTTCTAAGTGGGGGGAGGACAGAACAACAAATTTTATCTGTCAACCTTTTTTGTGGCTTATTTAACACCATTAAAATCATTTTTTTACCCTTTCTGTAGTTTTTCCTCCATATTCACAGTCTGCCGTCTACAAGTGCCCCTGTTTAAGTCCTGTTCGACAAGATTTGGACAAAAATGTCAACTTTTACTAAAATTACCTTACTAACACTAAGTCTTGCGTTCTAATTTTGATAACTCAATTTTAAAAAATTCAAAAAATTGCCCCCTCCCAGGGGGGGGGGTAAAATTTCCTTCCGGAGAGGGTGGGTGTACCTACCTCCCGCCATCCTTTCCGGCGCCCCTGGTTAAGTTGTTTCATCGATAACTATCCGTCAATTGATCTGTATTATTTTAATTGTTTATGTTAAAGAATCTATGTAATAATCAAACGCTGTTGTGGCATCTCAATATTGTTTCTGTCATTTGTTTAAAATCAACTCTATATTTTATATTGTAAAACCAGGGGCAGAATAAGAGGTTTTGTTTCTATAGCAAAAATAAAAGAGTTTTATTTACCAAGAGACGATTCAGGTTTGAAAATAAATTATTATAATACAATTTTTATGCTTATAATACATTATTATAATACATTATCACATTATTATATTACATTATCACATTATAGTTGAGATCTGTAATATTAGTAGAGCTGCTGACTGCTTGACAGCTTCAGTAACATAGTAGGCCTACATTGATTACAGGCGTAAGCCTATTAAATAAAAATATGAATATTTATGCTACTTTAATTGTTATAATTATATCATAATTCCTCGGTTAGTTTAAATATGTAAATCTTTTAAAAAAGACTTCGAGCAGAAAATTATTCTATTACAAAAATTAACAATTTCAGCAGATCAAACTCTAAATACATCAATGACAGAATAACCAGTTGTTCATAGATTATTTTTTTACTGTTTTCAAACTCGAGAATTGATCCTTCCCATTGACAATTGTTACAGAAAACATCGTCGCCACTCCCCTGGACTATTTCTTTATCTCAAAAATCTCACGTTTCTACCAAGTTCGTAAATATATCATCAAAACTGATGGGCATAATTGTCCCATAATCGTGGCTGCAAAAAGCACGTGCACATGAACTTGCAAGCTAATTATAAACTTGTAATTTCGACTCTTTACTGCTCAAATTGGAAAGCAGTATTCTTATACAGGGTACACCGAAGTCGATTCATCAGTCATATTTGACGATGCAAGCTTATAGGCCTAGATTTGCCCTCAAAATTTACACTGACTATAGAAATCGAACAGGTTAAGAAATTGAACTAAACTTTGAATGATGAACAGCGTAATGATGAGACCATGGCTTAGGTAGCTTGATCTACGAGGATCATGAATGACTTTGTGAATGAATTCGAAACTTTCGACGAAAAGATACGTGAGATCGAAATCCAAATATCAACTCAGTCTTGCCTTCTTAGTTGTGTCTTTACTTATGCTTTTGTACGTGCGTTTATATTTTAATAAAAATGTACTTAACACAGACGGACACTAAACCCCGGGAGACCCCCTTTGACATCACAGTAACTCGTTAGCAGATTTTTGATCTACGAGGATACTTCTATCAACATTTAATCTACCGACATTTGGTCTACTGCAACATTACGGTTAGTGGTAAGGTTAGGTTTAGATGTATACGTTTAGAGTTAGGATTATTTCAAGGGTTACAGTTAGGGTTGACCAAATGTTGGTAGACCAAAGATCGGTAGACCAAATGTCTTTAGACGCAGTGTAGTACAACAAAAATGTATGTAGAAAAGACCAAATAGTATGTAGACAAGTTGTATGCATACTTTGGGAACTCTAGCACATACACGAGTTGTCTACATACGAACCCTATGGGCTTACTTGTATAGGGCATACTTGTATAGGGCCTATGAATGCTACTTAGCAGCAGCTACTATGATTCAATACAAAATTATTTATTTTTTTTACTTAATTTATTTTCATTAAAAAATATTCATATTCGTTTGATCCTTTACAATTAAATTTGGGGCCATAAGGCGTGCAAATAGTAATTTGTTTTTCTGATTTGCATATATTTGGTATTAAAACAAAAACAGATAAGGACAATATCATTGTATATATATAATAATAATTATAATAACCTGTCTGTAATTATTAATAATCAATTGTATTCATTAGTGAGCTGCACCAGTGGAATAACTATTAATGCATAGAAATGTTCATAAATGATTTAACAACATTAAACGTTGTTAAATCATTTATGAACATTTCTATGCATTATTTTATGCCTTTTTTACGCTTACAGCAATGTGGTATGAACGCCATGTTGCAACGTGCTGCCCCCAAACGTCGCAAAGACAAGCATCCAGCTAAAGATCCAGGAGGACTCTCCAGTTGCCCCCCTAGCACTTACACTCCTATCCGTGGCCCTACAGCAGGTGACGAGTCCTTTCCTGAGCTCCCGCGGCTTCGAAGTCAGGCAGCCCTCTAAAGGATCCAAACTGGTGTCGTGTAAATTATAAGAGATTCTTTTTACTCGTCGCTGTCCTAAGAAAGTCGCAGTGAAAAATGTTCTGGTTCACCTTGATGACTCTGACAACGCTAGCCAAGCTGTAGCTGCGAGAGATGGAGCTGACGCGAGTGCCGGGGGGCATTCTTCTGCTGCTTCTGATCAAGTGCGAGTGGATGTTGGAACTCTGGAGGGATTGAGAGCGGAGGAGGATAGGCTCCGGATTGAGAGTGAAAGGCAGCAGAATGAGTCTTACGTGGATGTTTGGACCGTTTCTGACGTTCTGCTGGATCCAGACACGAAGGATAAGATGGAGAGCGAGAGGCAGCAACACCAGCATCAGCAGTCGGATATGGAAGTCCAGGCCGCATCTAATAGCCTCCTGGGGGTCTCAGATGATGTTGATGTGCGGGGCCAGATGGAACAGGTGGTGGAATCACAAGAAAGAGCAGAGGAGCTTGCTTGTTTGCTGGAAGAATACTGGCACCAGAGTGCATGCGGCACAAGTCGTCAACCTCTGCGCTCCCACCCACGTTTCTAGAGTGGTGGTTGTAAAGGGTATCTTTAGACACGTAGCTGAATGGTAAGATGACTATTTTTGTTAAATTCAATTAAAATAAAGCATTTGATAATAATTTTGTAAGCTTGTTTTTTAAGATACGATTAATTTTATTCAACTGTCGATATATTGCCAACTTTTAACATCATTCTTATAGTTGAATTAATTAAGCATTGATTAATTTATCTTTCTATGTTCTGTTGTTAATTGTTTAATGTTTACAATTAATAATTTCTTGAATGATTTTTCCATTAATTTTCCATTTTATTGATAGTTTTTACATTGATGCAATTAGGCGATTCTACGTTACCTTTGGCAGTTTCCACTCTGTCCGAGAGGTTCTGCTGCGTCTGACGAGCTCTGGTCTCCCTGAAATGCTGAGTGTGCATGAGATTGCTCTCAATGCTTCGTACCCACCAGCCAGACTTTTGCCCTGTTCGCGTCAGAGCATTGGTGGCCGCTTTGTCCTGGCGAAAGGGCTTCCTATTGACGCTTCATTGATCCCTGAAATAATGGCACTCTTAAGTGGTAACCATCCAGGCTGGATTAGGCACACCTGTTGGTAAGTATTTTAAAATTAGATTACTGTTTTATTACTATTTGTCTAATATTAGAGCTAGGTATACTTACCGAAAAAACTTCAGTTTTCAGCCACGCTTAATATGTAGTTGTTAGAAGTTATAATTTAGAACAATTGATATTTTAACTCAAAAGTTTTGAAGTTCAGTAATCGTAGATGACCTATATCAAGCGACATTTGGTTTATTAAGAGTTTCAATTTTTTAATTGCACCTCAATATTGAAATACAAAGTAATTTTAGTTTTTATTCAAAATCTTAGTATACAGTCCTTCGAAAATCTGTTTAGCCATTGAAAAACTATGTCAATGCTATAAATATTAAAGTAAAAATTAATTTTAGAGTTTATCTGTATTTTCAGGTTAGCATCTGTAGAATGCGCATCAAATCTTGATGCTGAGTCGACTATGAGGCGCCTACAAGGATCTGATCCTACTATAGATGGGCAGACAATCTTGTTTATGTTGGTTGACAAGCCGGTAGACAACATTGTCCGTAGGACTAGAGTTCATTTGAAGAAGTAAACTGTTGCTAATGTTGTGGACTCGTATTATAGCTGGTCTATAAATGATTTACATGCAGTTCTAATTTAAATATAGCATATACAATTTGAATTAAAAACAATTTCAAAATTGTATAGATGAGAATTCTCGTTATTAGGGTTGTTTAATAAATTTCGAGAATGGCTTAATTTCATTAATTAGTAGGTTAATCAAATAAATAGTATTCGTCTGCGACATTGTATATATAATTACTATGTTTATAATTTATACTCATATAATTATGTTGCGCTTTATGCTTATTTGCACACTATTGCTATTTGTTTTGTTTAGTTGTTTTTTTGATTACCGGGAGTTAATTGAGCACTTTTATAAATTGTACAAGTTAATAATAAAATATTGTTTCAGTAACTCAGTATTTTAATTTCGTTAATCTGTTGCAGTTATTCAGAGTTATTATCTTTATAGAATGAATCTTGATGCGGCTTTGTAATTTTTCTTTTTGAAGGAAATTATATTTTGGCTTTAGGCCTACTGTAATGCATTGTTCATCTTTAAAGATTAAAAATGAACAAAATAAATTGAACAAAAAATAAAAATGAACATAAATCTAGATAAATTGTTTAGATTTATGTTCAAAATATTCTGCATTGAAAATGTTCACTTTAATTATATTGTTAACCGTAATATATCTAGCCGATGTGTTTCAATATGAAACGCAATTACAAATTATTGCACATTTGTACTATCATACTATGTACTACTTTAAAAGCGATAGTTATAATATTGTTGTCAAAACTTTTGTGGAGTGCTGTGCTCAAAATCATTGTAGTTAACTTTCAGTCCTTATTACACTAACTCTAGTCATAGTAGATCAAATATCAGTAGATTAAATTTCTGTAAGTGAATTACCATGATATAAATTTAAAGCTGCATTTTTTATGTCATTCATGAGCAGTTATTGGAGTTATTGTCATTGTATACCCTAAGACCCTAAACAGTTATAGTTATTGTAGACCCTAAGCATGGTCTACTTTGTCTTCACTTATTAAAATTAACAAATATCTGTTCTGCTATATAGAGTTTCTGGATATTAACCTATGATACTCATCTTTGTTTTATCAAAGATATGTTTTTTATTCCTTTTATAAATGATTTCATTTTCCTTGGGGACCTTTTATTGCTTACAATTTTAAAAGTGTATATTTTCTCAATAGTAGAATAAAACTAATACAGTGCGATAATATTTTATCTACCGACCAAGAGATATCACGCGGGAATTTTGTACCGCGTCTGGTTTATTTTAATTTTAAGATATTAATATAATTGTTCCTCAAATGACTACATTTTAATTTATTTACTATTTAGAACTATTACTTAAATAAATATCAAATAAGCCTACATTAAAATTTTGAATGTAATTAAATAAATCCGATTTGTTTTCAAATTTTGTTTGCAGCCGATATTCTCTTAACAATTAAATAGCGTTAGGATTTAAATCTACTAGGCTTACTTTGAACTATCTTCTTACTATAATCACGATAATAGGCTCTGAAGCTAGGACTCACTATAAAAAATGAATATTTAGTAATGAACACAAAGTTTTATTAAATGATGCAAATTTAATTTGATGTCGGCTAGAGTTCAATTAAAGTAGGGCTTACACAGAAGGATGGCTCGCAGTTTTAACTGTTTTAGTTGCAAAGTGAAGGGTAATTATTATTATAGGAGGCACGACCACGCACAGTTGACCAAAGGCGCGAATAAGTATGGCTAGGAAGCTTTAGTAGGCAAGGAGGAACGACAAATTTCTGTTAAGAAATTAGACGGTACGACCTTTGAGAACAATGTAGACAGACGCTTTACGTAAACAGCAGTGGACCTAATGTAGGCGATTATAGTAGACCTTTAAAGGTAATAGATAATAGCTAGGGGAAGGGTTCAGATTTTGTTTCGGTGGGGACTCTAATTTTGTTTAGTTTTGTAATAGAATTTCTATATTTTCAAGTGAATCACTTAAATAGCAACAAATGGCTATATTTCAATATTATGAATTTTATAATTTTGTTACTTGGAGAGAAATGGGCTGTAGCTTACTTTAAAATCCTCCCTTAATTTTTTTTTGGGGGGGGCATGACCTCTCTGCCATCCGTGATGATAATTCATAATAATTGTTGACTGATAATACACCAATGATAGCAGAGACAAGATAGAGAGGATTGTCTATATTGAGGCATTGCCAGTAAATTTGGTGTTTATTGGAGTCATTCACTGCAAAGTTATCACGCAGAGAAGATGTGTTAAAGTAATTCAAGAACTATTAGAGGTAAGCCTACATTGTATATTATAATTCCAATTCACATTTATTAATGGTTTAATATTGCATATGTAATATGCATAGGTCCTATTTGTAAAGAAGAGTAAGTTACTATAATTTTGAATTAGAGTTTGGTTTTCAAATCATAATTTATTTATTCTTCACAAGTGTAGCAATTCAATGTTTAAATTTGAACAATGTGTTATTGTACAAAATATTTTCTGCTGATGTTAAAATGTATTCGGGCATTCTATCTATATGCATTTAATATATACCAACAGTGTTTAAATGTTCTTATTGACTAATGCAATTAAACATTGCAACTTTTCCCTTTAGCTAACAAATGTATTGTATTGCTCATAATATTTTCATCAATATTCTTATTTAATCAATTTGCTACTAGTTGCTGAATATGAGGATTTTGAAGTTCTTGCTGATTTAATTATTAATTCTTTCTTTTCAAAGTTATTAAACACCTGTTTATCAACTTTCGAATATTATTCTAGAATCTTTTTCTTGAAGCCATCTCAGTATACGCATCAAGATGATCTTTCAGTTAAAGTCATGATCTCTAACTTTTTTATCCTTTGACTTTCAGCAAGTTTTTTGTTTCAAGTTTGAAAACGCTGATATTCTTGACGCCATTCTTGACAGCCTCCTTCATACTTGCTTCATTGTTATAAAATTGGTTCAGTTATATTTCAGTGTATGAATTAATTTGTATTTGATATTTATTCTTTTTCCCAAAATTGACAGTTCGGTGTTTGAATTTGTTTATACAGCTTGTGTATATCCTTCTGTCCGAGGACTGAGACTCTTTGCAGTAGGCCAGTTGCTCGATGAACAACCAACAACAACGGGAAGACTAAGAGACGTTATATTTTATTTTTTTTTTTTTTTTTAGCAGTCAGTTTAGTTAGAGAGGATGCTTCCTATCGGTGGTACTATGCCTCAGTAGGATGTAGTCTATTCTCTAACAGACTGCTATTTTATTTATTGTTTATTAAAGTGTTAAGATTATCTTTTA
>JAQIXG010003259.1:0-15389 GCA_034700105.1 Oconnorella tubifera
GGTGGGGGGGGGGTGGGGGGGGGGGGGGGGTATAATAACCATTTAATCATTTTCTGCATCTATGACTACAATTTAAAAATTATTGAATTGACGTATATATTTTTAATATATTTATATATGACCAACCAGTTAAACATCTTAGAAATATGTTAGAATTATTAAAATGATTTATTTGAAGTAAATTAATTAAAATTTCAATTGCAATAAATTGCAATAATAAATTTAATTATTACGGAGAGTCTATTTAATGATAGCATTTATTGACTGTAATAATACCTTGTATTGTTGATGTTGGAGTTTCAGTTCATTATAAAGTAGATCAAACTATAAGTGCAGAATTATATAACGTGCTGGCTTATTAATCATGCTGTTTTGAAAACAGAAACTAGTTAGTCTTTATTTTAAATAATTACTAAAAATTAAATATAGGGGGAGGGGGGAAGAAAATAATAAAGGGGGTCTTTTTACCAATAAAACCCGATACCCCCGTCACTTATAATTTCTAAGCAAAGACAAATGAGGAGTGGGGTGTCCCCTCGTATTTATCCCCCCTTGTTAAAATACACAGATGTGGTATTTTCATATAATTTAGAAGGGGGGTAATATGATATATAGAATATAAATAAAAAACACGGAGTATATATACAGGGAGGAGGGAGTACTTATAGAGATGGGAGTACTTATAGAGATGATGATTATCAATTTGTCCTGATGCTGGGTCTGTGGTACGTTCTGTTTAATAATTAATAAGTTCAGTCACGTGTTCTTGTGTTAATGGCTCGCACTGTAGGAATAGGATTAGAGGGAGGGGGGTGGTAGAGGGGGGGAGGGATGCGAATTTGATATCAGATTTTTAAGAGTGCAGTGGCTTTTTAAGAGTGCACTGGATCTTTTAAATAGTTAAATAATTTAATGGTTAGATAGTGTAATATATAGTTTAAATAGTTTTTAATAAAATGAAATGATGCTTAACATTTTTGTTCAAAGTTGATAAAAATCATTCAAGCTATAGTCTAATTAATATAGAATTTTAGTTTCTCAAAAATGTTATGTAGCACGTAAATTTATGGTGACTTGCACCATAAACTTGCTACATCATTTATTTGCATTTTTAAAAATTTACTTCAGCACAAATGAAATTTTATCATAAACACACTGAAGATTATTAGATAATCATAATAATTAGGTAGTTTAGAAAGTTTCACTCCCTTCCCCTTAACTTTACTAACCAATTATATCTTTGGTAATAATATCAATACGAGGCCAAATATGGTCTAAAAGGCACGGATCTAAACTGAGGAGCGCAGATGCGAAACTAATCCGGATACTATCGGGTTTCATAATACCGGATATTCCTTTGATGGGAACGATTCCGGATCCGGATCCATATGATCTGGATTCGAGTCGTCATCTTTGATTTGTTTTATAGGGGTAGAAAGTTGTTTAGAATCGGTTTTACGTTTTAACTATGAATTGGTTGATTATGATCGCGATAAATTGATGATGACTGCGCATGGTTTAATAGTGTAAATATAAAATAGTTATTTAAATGATGAAGATAAAGAATATTTCGTAAGAAGGAATATTTTAGTCGATGACTTGACCGCATGATTGTCAATTATTTTTGCTTTTTTGTTAGTTTACTTGCTAGATTAATGCCTACAATTATTCAATACTGTTTTGTTACATTCTTTTGATATTGTTTGCTCTATATTGTTTTGTATTGAATATATTTAAGCAATAAAATTTGAATCATTCATAGTCCTATATTCTTGATATAAAACAAAAAAGCAACAATAAATGAATACAGTAAACATTTATTTACTGTTGTTTTTTGATAATGCAATTAAAAATCTCATAGCGTGAAAAATTTACCCGATTAACTGCTTTTATTCATATAATACGTTTAATCGAATATGAAATAAGTAAATCAAAATAAAATTGCTATTTAAATGTTCACTATTCGCTGTATTTTTTTTATCTTTCAGGTTTTGTAATGGCAGTCATAGTAGGAGTGCTGTTGGGTATTTTTATAGGCGCGATACCTCTCGCCTTGGTTTATGCGTGTTTGAGAAGGTACATAATTGCAAATCGCATATTAAATATTTTTATTTATCCATTCATTCATTTTCATTTGCATACTGGACTTTCTCCACTTTTTAGAATTTTTACAGCGTATTTCATCGCTTATCCAGGCTGTAAACTAGACGCATCATTTTTTTTATATGTGGCGTATCTACAGTATATTACAATAAATCTTTCGCCACTAGGACAGTTCAACGCACATAAATATTATAAGAAAAGGAATGGAAATGAAAAGCTGTGCAAATTATGCAGATTGGCGCGTAATCAATTTCACCGGAATTGTCAGTTTTTCTGACAACGGGCGGTGCGTTATAAGTACGGAATAGGAATACGAATACGAATAATAACAAATCAGTTATTGATGAGTTTTCAAAAATCAGTATACTGTACATCTTTATTTATTGATTCATTAATGTTCATTTGTATGCTGGACTCGCTGCACTATTTAGATCAAGCTTTTAATTAGACTTATCATATTTTCATTTGTTAATAAAAAACTTCATTATATATCAAATTTTTATCAGAAAATGGAGACGCCAACAACGACAAACTGAAGACATCTACGGTATTCGGGGGACCACGGGGGGCGGGGGGGTCTACTACCCCGACCTACAGAGGTCTTACGGCCCCATGGATGAGCGGGGGCGGGCCATGTACCCCTCCCTACTGAAGAAATCTCCCATTAAACAATGTTGCGCCCCCAAAAAAGAATTCTGCTACTCCACTGAGAGCTACCCGCTGGACCTTGGGTTACATTCGGAAAACTTTTGCTCTCATAATGAAGAAATGAGGTGAAATTGACACTGACATTATTCATCTGAACTTTATTGCTTCATTTAAATCAATTTGAGGGAACTTTTAAATAAGCTTTAAGTCTATAACTTTTAAAATGTAACTAACTTTTGAGTAATTTAGCAACTTTATTTCAGTTCCGGGGACACCCCCTCCCCCCATTGGACATCCACAAGCCCCGACGATCAACCCCACCCCTCCCTCGACCCCACCCCCACCCCCCTCGAATGTTGCTGTCTAGTAAACGACCCCCCCAGATGCCCTGATGTCACCTACCCCTCCCGCCCCACTGTCTCGTTCTCCCCCCACTGTCCCCCTTCCGGTTTCCATCATCCCCCAAAACATATATACGAGAGCGCCGCCTGCGCTAGGCACAGCCTACAGGCGCAAGGCTTATACCAGCAGCAGCCTTTAGTTTATTATGATGAGGGTGGGCAGGCAGGGGGGTGCGATGCAGTTGTGGGCCCCCTGCAGGGGAAAATTTAGTAGTAAAATATATAAAAAAAATTAAAGAAAAGGCTTAGAGGTGGATTTAGGGGGAGTATTTTAATATGCACCCTTGGAATAATACTAAAAATATTGCTAAGAATATTAGTTAAATTGTGAGTATTTTGGTAAATTGTAAATAAAAAAAAGTAAACAGATTATGGAGTTATTGTATGTTTTATAAATGTCTTTTATATTCAAAGTCTTTGTGTAAACTTGTCTTGTGCTTTTTATTATTTTCTTCTTTTCAATTAACATTTGTTTTCTTATTTTAAAAACATCGAATTAGTTTCTATAGATTGTAATTAAAAATGAATCGATTGGCGTTAAGTTGTGATCATGTTTAGGTTAGGGTTATAATTCGGTTAGGATTTTATCTAAAGGGTTATAGGTTACAGGCGTTTGAAAAGTTGTAGATATTTGTAAAATTTTGATTTACTTTTGATTTGTTTTTATTTATTTGCAATTAATAAGCCTATACATGAATATACACAAATTGAATGTTAATATTATTATCTTTGACAATATGCTAGATTAAGAAACATTTAAAATATTGTCATTAGAATTTTAAATTTTTTATTTGTATGGCCCTGTAATATGATAATCTGAATGAATTCCCCTACAATATGATGGTTTGCATGAGTGTCTTTACAATATGATAATCCGAATATATGCCGACAATACTGTATGTACAAAAAATTGCATTCGTGGTTCTGCAATAGGATGATATGAATGTATGCCTATAATGTATATGCCTGTGCAATATGCTCATCTGAATGTATATGCCTGTACAATATGATGATCGGTGTAAATGTCAAAAACGCGCGACGTGTTTAATAATTAACGAGCGCCATCTTGTCAGAGCTAGAGAGAGAAACTAGGCAGACATTGTTGCACTAATTAACCTCATAAGATGATGAATGAGTGAAGTAGCTTTCAGTCAGTACCAATGA
This sequence comes from Oconnorella tubifera, assembly GCA_034700105.1. Lineage (NCBI taxonomy): Eukaryota > Metazoa > Annelida > Clitellata > Enchytraeida > Enchytraeidae > Oconnorella > Oconnorella tubifera. Next base: position 4,317 of record JAQIXG010003259.1, read on the forward strand.
CGTACAAGTCACGTGGGTGATGACTAATTGATGAGTGCATGTGGCGAACGTAAAGAAAGAATAAAGAAAAAGGCGGCAAAAGAAGTTTTTTGTGCAAGAAGAGAAATTTTAGAGAGAAAAATCAGAGTTGTAAAATTGAAAAATTTGTGACACGTCAAAGTTTGAAAAACTATGAAGCTTATTAGGGTTATGGTTGGGATTTTGATTAGGGTTAGGATGAAGCTAGGGATAAGGTTTATGTTAAGTTTCGGGTTAATTAGGGTTAGAGTTCTTTTAATGAATTGATTGTGCCATTTTATCGGGTTAATGTATTTGGGGTCTTTTAGTCGGGGCATCCAAAATTTTGTTAAAATGATAATATAATATTCTAGCATTATATAAATATCAATTTATATTGGAATTATATACTTATTGTTAGATCTTAATTGCAATAACTGTTTGGCAGAGTGATCAACTACAAGATTTAGAACCAAAGGATCTCAGGATCGAATCACAAAGTCATTATATTCCCTTACTTGCTGCACCTTTACCGAGATACCTAATGCAATGTTAATTGAGCTTTATCTTGTTAAGCTTTTAAATTATAACAATTATTATTGTAATATATTTCAACCGTGATCATTAGTAATATTTTTGTACTATTATAATACCATTATAATAAGCTGTTTATTTTCAAAACGGAGAGAGGGTACTTCGTAACATAGAATCTCTTTCAGTGAGATCATAAAAATACTTTCAGATACCATTATCTATTTGTAGCGTTAAAATTGAGAAATATTTGGTAAACAAATATCAAATTTTGTCCACAAAATTTTCCTAAGGGTAAGTGTTACTTTTAACGACCGTTTAAATACTGGTTTAAATCTGGCACTAATGTTTTTGATCATAAAAATGACGCAACATATCATTTAATACAAATTTAATACAATAATTAAAAACTATACATTTTCAATAGTATAAAAATCTAATAATAGAAACTTGTGTCATTGTTTAAACCGTAACTTACTCTATGATAATCCTAATACTAAAAGTTAAAATAAAAGTTTAGAAAGCTAAATAAAATCTAATTAAGCAGAAATGCAGTATTTCTGGCGTTTGCTGGGCTAGTAGGTATAGGTTACAAAACAAAGAACAGAACAATGCATAGTTTCCTGTAGAACAAAGAATATAAAAAAATGTTTCAGCAAAACTTATAATTTTTACTAAAAAATAAATCAAATTATTTAATTACAGCATGCTATAGTATATACAGATACTAGCGAGCATATTACTGTTTATTAATACTATAGTGTTAGTATAGTGACAATATAATAGTATTATTACTTTTCAGTAGAATATTACAAATTAACGATTGACAGTTTTTGTAATTATTATCTATGAAAATTTATTAATTTGAATTAATCAATTTACTTACATTTGAGAATAAAACAGACGCGCAGTGATCATTTCTCTTATCCCATATACTTCTATAGGCCATTCTAATTAATTAATTAATTAATTAATTAAAATATTAATAAATAAATAATTAACGTTATTAGTTTTCAAATACACATAACCGGTAGAATATTGAAGTTAATAATCGTATCTCGACTTATTTATTCCAGATTTAATATAGAAATAAAATTAACGAAAATATAATAATGTGAGCAGAAAATATAAAAAAGGTACAGTTGAATAAAAAGCACTTTAATAACCTCACTAATTTAAACACATTATATGTTGTTATTAATAGTCAAATAAATAGCAATATTATAATACCTTGTACTTAAAAGAATTATCATAAAATTGTCAATAATAAAAATTAACAAAAGGTTAACATTAATTCTATATAAATATTATATTAATTCTAATTGAAATATAATAGAATTAAATTAGTTGTTTATATAATATTGATAGAATATTGTAAAAATACTAAATGATTCATTTCTACATTATAAAACAAATGCTATCAGATTAACTGTGATAACAGTTATAACAGTTTTATGCTACAAAATGAAGGCGTCAATTTGAAATAAGTCTAATTCTATACATACGCGATAGCCTGTCCCTTTCTCTCACTGATAGTCACCAGTACACTGATCTTATAGCGATCTAACTTCATTTCTGAGCACAAAATACAGTTTTTTGTAATAAAATGTCTTAAAATCAGCAGCTCAAATAGCGAGCATGTTATTTTATAAACAATAGAACTCAATGAATAGTTTAATGTTTAAACTTTGCTGAAAATCTATCAAGAGATTCAACACAGAACAAAATAGGCATCAAACTATTTTATTCACTATAGATATATAGATAACCGATCCTAGCAAATGATATGTATTATTATATTATGCATTATATTATGGTTTATCTGCTAACATATTCGCTAATGTATTTTTTAATTCACATATCCATCAACGTATCTGCAAAATAATCTTGAAATTCGACAGCATGATAACTTGAATTATTCAAATACAAATATAATACCTACATAAACTAGTTGATAAAGTGAAAATTTCAGTCAATTTCTTCCGCAATCACCAAAACATTAATTTCTATTGATCTATTACAAAATTTAAATACAAGATCTTATTGGCTTAATGTATATCTAAATTACAATAGCATTTTTTGCGAACAATAATCATTTATATTTCTATTAATGTCGTTTGATATAATAAAACGTAATTTGAAAGAATAAAACAACTTGCCCTTAATGAGATCCTTGGTTTTGCTTGCAATAGTTTTGGTCCAAACGGAACATTCTTCCTTCGAGTAAACATTCGATCCGAGTTGATCTTCGATTAACAACTTCATCTCAGCTTCTACGAGTCTAGGCTGAAATCTAGTTTTAAATAACAGAAATAGAATATCTAATTTCAAATTCTACTTTCGCTAGAATATCTATTTTATTGGAATCTATGTTCTATTTATTAGAATTAAATTATCTAATTTAAAATTAGATATTCTATTTTATTCATCTTTTTTCTCTCTTTGTATTGACAAACAAGACAAGAAATGCATAGTTTTAAAGCAGTGCAATAAAGTTAACATTTAATATATCTTTTAGATATGCGGACGTTTCGTCAAAGGACGATACGTCATTAGACTGTTCGTCAAGGATATTCGTTAGGGTTAGGATTAGGTTTAGGGTTAGGTTTATGTTTCGGGTTAGGGTTAAAATTAGTGTTAGAGTTAGGGTTAGTCTTCAGGGTTATAAGAATCGAATTATAAAAATAATTCTTGATGAACAGTCCGTTTACGAATCGTCCTTTGACGAATAGTCCTTAAACCATCTTTCATTATCAGGGTTCTAAGATATTGAATGGACCGCCCCCCCACCTCTGTCACAGCCTCTGGCCTAATTTGTGGTGTGTTAATAAGAATTACGCTAGCATTGTTACAATGTATAATAATCATAAAACACAATGCATACTAATAAAACATGTGAGTGAAAACAGTCGATATCGTCAATAATAATATATTAGTAACATTACGGTATCAATGGCAATAGTGTTTCTTTGTTATATTGCTAACAATGAGGGAACATTATAACTTTTTTGTTCGTGAATATAATTAAATCAATTAAAAAACATCTGTTGCATTAGAGTATAATAATGAACATAACAGGTTAACTACAGTTTATAATGAAATTATAATTTCAGTCATGTCTGTATCCAAAAAAGTATAATATTATACTATAACGCTGCCTATTCATGAATAAGTCATAAAAATCATTAAATAATCGATAAAAATGAATACTTTTAATCAACTTCAAATATCAATTATAAATGTATTATTAATTGTTAATAAGGCTAATTCAAAAATAATTTTGTCATTAACAAACTTGTAAGGATCATCAGGTTCCAATTCATAAGTATTCTCATGTAATCCTGCCATCCATTCCTCTTCCTCTTCTTCAGCATCTTCATCGTCATCATCATCGTCATTTTCTTCTTCCTCTCCCTCCTCTCCATTCTTAGACTCGACCGATCCATGGGCATTCATATAATGGCTGGAATCTTCCATGTCAGATGAAGGGGACGCAGGATGCTCGTCATAGTGAGAGTGTCTTTCTTGACTGTCCATATGGTCTGGATCGACATCACTCATGCGACCTTCGACGCGTTCTTGTGAATCCATCTTTGTGGATTAAATCTAGACAATATAAAATAGTTTATCTAAACGATAAGTCTTAAAACTTATCTTCTGGATATGTCTGTCTTCTCATATTTTACACCACACTGAAGAGAGTTGCGGACAGACGGATAAATCGTAGGCGGAAACTGCCATAGGCTATTTTATTATTATTTTCTGGTCTAAAAATGTCCAATAGGGGCCTATACAGTTTTTTAAAATTATTACTAAGTTTTAATAAAATTTTAAATAATGCTAACAATTATGTGAACTATTAACATTATAGGCTTAGATATTCATCGATATTCATTAAATATTCATTCAATAGATATTCATTAGATATTCATTCAATAGATATTCATTAGATATTCATTCAATAGATATTCATTAGATATATTCATATATTTTAGTTTATGTAGGACTAGGTCTATAAATATAATTATGTAAGTTAACTTTGAAAGTTAGCAATAACCTAAATCCGGATTTACAGACTATTTTACAATGTTTAAATATTATATTCAATTATTTAAACGTAATAGCAATGTTTAGCTCAAGTATGACAGTTAACTTTAAAATCTAAACGTTCATATATATATATATAGTAAAATCATGACGTCATGGTTTATTAAATTATAAATTTATGAATATTTTGATCTAGGCCTATTATAAGCCAGATATTAGGATATGTTAATGTTAATGTTTGTGTTATGTTTTCAGCCATTTTATCTCTCAATGTAGACCCCTTTAAACTGATTAAAGTGTTCTTTTTATGCATTAAGCCTGTAGTTTAGCCTATTTAAATCAACTCTTATCAAAGAATGTTTATCACAATTTTGCAAGAATTTGAATCAGATATTTTTTTATTGTAAACATAAATACTTTGATTCCTCTCATTCTTTGTGTATTTTCATAAATATGATTATAATCTATCTGATCCCAAGCCAATTTTATTCCATAAAAAATTAAAAAAATTAAAAAAACACAACCAAAAATGCACACGCATAATTAATCGAAATTAAAACCCACCACGCGACGTGCCATTTAAACTCAAATCTCTCTTCTCATTGGTCCGTTTCATCACTTCCATCCTAAATCAACCCACGTGATTTCATTTCCAGCCAATCAGAACGCAACACGCCTGGCTCCTTGCTATATAAAGCGCTGTCCATTTATTCCACGTCGCGTTTTTTCACGTTTTCATTAAAATTCGCGTCTAAAAAAAATTAATTAATTAATTAATTAATTGTTTATTCTAATTAATTAATTAATTATGAATCAATTAGTTATGTTGGTTGTGCTGATTGGGGCCCTGGGCGCCCAGGGGACGGAGTACAAGGACGATGAGGGAGTCCTGGCCCTGACGAAAGACACGTTCGACGAGGCGCTGAAGGAGTTCGAACACGTCCTCGTTGAATTCTGTACGTAATTAATTAATTATTAATTAATTAGGCTAATTAATTAGTTAATTATGACGTAATTAATGTTGTTAAAAAGATGGGGGAAAGATTAGGAGAATTATGGTTGAGATAATTTATTGATGAAACGAAACATATGGAGGGAATATAAGCGGAAATCGTTTGAATTCTTGCATGGATATAATATTGATTACTTGCTGCACCCTTTAGTTAACCACTTAAATTTTGAACGCTCATTCTGCTGTATAAACACGAGAAATGTTATATTTTTTAGATTCCATTGACAATAATTCAACTTTTAAGTTTTTCATTTAAAACAATTCTGGTCCTTACTACAATTAGTAAAATAAACGAATCCCTTTTTTGAGAATTTTTATTTTCTGCCTAATTTTAAATAATTGAATTTATTTTTTACGTTCTGCCTTCCCTCTAGACGCCCCCTGGTGCGGCCACTGCAAGGCCCTCGCCCCCGAGTATGTCAAGGCCGCCAAGTCCCTCAAGGACTCGGGCTCAGCCATCAAGCTTGCCAAGGTAGACGCCACTGAGGAGAATGAACTGGGGGAGAGGTTCCAAGTTAGGGGCTACCCCACTCTCAAATTCTTCAGATCCGGGAAGCCGATAGATTTCAGCGGGGGGCGCACAGGAGATGAGATCGTGGCTTGGTTGAATAAGAAGACGGGGCCGGCTGCAGCCGCTGTGGATACGGTTGAAGCGGCTAAAGCAGCAATTGATAAGCAGGATGTTACAATTCTCGGCTTCTTTAAGGTTTTAATGAGTTTGTGTTTATTTTATACGAATTGTGCGGTATATTTATCTTTTTTTTATGCAGTATTTTGTGTGATTGAATGCAATAATATTTATCTGATTTTATATAGTTTATGTGATGCGATATATATATTTATTTATGTATTTGGGCCCTGACTGCTAATTCTTAGGGTTAGGGTTGGAGTTAGGATATGGGTTAGGTTTAGGATTGAAGAAAGAGTTAGTGCTAGGGTTATTAAGTTTAGAGTCAAGTTATTCTTATTCAATGAATTGATGGGGCCGTTTTGTTAGGTTAATGTCTTCGGGGTTGTTTTGTCGTGGTATTATTTTTGCTATCGTTAAACTGGTGTCGATGTTGTAGGATCAGACGAGCGACGCTGCTAAGGCGTTCCTTGAAGTCGCTGCAGAGACTGACGATAACGTTTTTATCATCACTAGCGCTGATGTCGTCTTTACCGAGTATAAGATCGCTAAAGATACTGTCGTTCTATTTAAGAAAGTACGTAGTTTCATTAATTACGTTAGTAAATTTTGTACTAAAATTCAACGACGTGAAGCGTTGCATAATGTAACGCCAGTTGCGACAATATATTATTTAATTATTTCGTTAAGTTGAATAATTATTTAGTTATTCTTTAATTACGTTCTATTGTGTTTTTTAAGAAGGCTTGTATATTTTTTTTGTATTTACGGTTTGAATTTTATATTTAATAGTTTTTATGAATTTTTCTCTCCACCTTGAGTAAATTTTCTGTCTCTAATTCGCATCAATTTTCTGTCTGTAGTTTGACGACGGACGCGCCGATCAGACCGACGATCTGACGACGAAGGGAATCAAAGAGTTCGTATCAGCAAATAGGCTGCCATTAGTCACGGAGTTCACTCAGGAGTCTGCTCAGAGAATATTCGGCGGGGACATTAAGACCCATATGTTGCTCTTTGTTAGCAAAAAATCTGACGAGTTTCAAGCGAATTACGATGTTTTTAAGACTGTAGCGCCTGAATATAAGGGAAAGGTTAGTTAGTTAGTAAATATTTAATAATGAATTTACTAAATATTAATTATCGTACATAGAAAATTAATTCAGTATCAATTTAGTATTAATTTTCTAAAGACGATAATATAGTTTAATAATTCGTTACGTTATTAATTACAATATTAAACTAGTTAGAGAAGTGGTTAGAGCGCTGGACTCCGATGAGACAGGTCCAGGTTTGAATCTTGGATAGCTAGCTCACTATTTCTATGACTTTCTGCACCATTTAGCAAGACTCTTAAAATTGACAGATACGTCTGAGACATAATTCATATAATACGGTAATTTATGACATTAAACTAAGCCTATTAAACTAACTAGCTAACTAATTAACTAACTAATTACTTAATGAATGTTTTTGTAACAGGTTCTCTTCATCTACATCAACATAGACGAGACTGACAATGTACGTATACTGGATTTCTTTGGCATGAAGCCAGAAGACTGCCCCTCTTATAGATACATCAACCTCGGCGCAGATATGATAAAATATAAGCCAGAGTCAACCGATGCCATCACAGTGGCTAGTGTTAAGAGTTTTGTGCAGGATATTCTGGATGGAAAGAGAAAGGTAGGTGTTTTTTAGGGTAACCAGACAAAATGACTCAGAAAAAATGGCTATAAATACATTTACTGGTCAAAATTACCCCGAGTAAATTAAACAGACAATACGGCCCGAATACATTTACTTGTTAAAGATACCCCGAGTACATTAAACAGACAAAATGACCCCGAGTACATTAACCCGACAAAACGGCACCATCATTTCATTTAATAACCCTAACTGTAGCAAACCTTAAACTTAACCATAACTTCAGTTCTAACAAAAAACAAAATCTTAACCCCAGTCCTAAGAATTAATAATCGGGGTTGATTAGTTGGAAGTTTTTTTTGACGGTATATGATTGTTATATTTATATAGTTTATTTATATAATTTTGGTGGTACGCTGTAGCCTCATTTGAACACTGAAGAAATCCCCGATGACTGGGATTCAAAGCCAGTAAAGGTGCTCGTAGGAAAGAACTTTGATCAAGTAGCGAGAGATAAAACAAAGAACGTACTCGTTGAATTCTGTGAGTTATGTCTTGTGCTATTTTCCTTTAAACATTTAATACCTTTTTTGTAATTCTATTAAATATTACTAACCACACGAGACTCTAACTCGACACTTCTACTCTCATATCTTGCATCTAACCTCTTCACCATTGCTGCAATATTATATAAATTATATTCACACATTGCAATATTACATGCAATATTACATTTTTATTATTATATAATTTTTTATAATTTAGACGCCCCCTGGTGCGGTCACTGCAAACAATTAGCCCCTATTTGGGATGAGCTGGCCGAATCAATGAAGGATAAGACTGATATAGTGATTGCCAAAATGGACTCAACTGCTAACGAACTACCGGATATTAAAATTCAGGGATTTCCCACTATCAAATATTTCCCAAAAGACAGTGATGAGGTACTTATAGCTTATTTCAGTCTGAGATTTTATTAGTCAAGGCTCGTTAGAGAAGTGGTTAGAGCGCGGAATTCGTAATCGATAGGTCCGGGTTCAAATCCCGGATAGCTCAGTATTTTCTCTAACTAGCTGCAGTATTTAGTAAGACTCATAAATTAACGGCTACGTCTGAGATATTGTTTATATAATACGGTAATAAAAACGTTAAACGTAACCTTTTGTAACCTTGTACATTAATAATAACAAATTGTAATTAATGTGGGAATAAATATTAATATTAATTAATATTAATTAATGTGGGAATAAATATGACTCTTTTTGCATTCGTGTACATGTTGTTTATATTCGTTCAAATTCATCATTAGTTAAATTTAATTGATTATTTCTTTAATGATTTATATTTTTTTGTTTTTCAGTTGATTTTAAATAAGTGTTTAGTTAGGTAAACTAAGGGTCTCTGGGTGAACATTTGCCATTAAGATTTGTAACTTTTTGGCAGGTTATTGATTTCAACGGAGAGAGAACGTTGGCAGGATTTACCAAGTTCCTGGAGAGCGGTGGCAAGGACGCTGGGCCCTCAGAAGAGGTGGGTTGTTTGAAAAATAAATTGTGTAGTTATTTATTTAGTAAGCGATTAATTGTTTTATTAATACACAGTCTATTGACTGAATGTTTTGATTTAACGATTTATGAATTTGTGGTATAATTGATTGATCGATTTGTCCTCTTATTGATTGATTGATAGATTAATAATTCAGTGGAGCCTTTTAATATTTGGATTTACTGAATGATTGATACATTGATTGATATGTTAATTGATGCATTGATTGATTTTGATGCATTGAGTCATTCATTCATTTATTGACTAATTAATTTATTCAATTATTGATTCATTCATTCATTGATACATTCATTCATTCATTGATAGGAGGCTGAGGAAGTAGAGGAAACAGATGAGAAGGACAGTGCTGACAAGACCAAAGATGAGCTCTAATCCTCTCCCCCTCTCTTTCTCTGCTGACGCTCTTGTCTTTGTCTCGTTGTAACAGCGCTACTGTGTACGTTATCGCCTTAACCAAGCGTCGTTGAATGACGGACTAATGATATTTTATTTGTTCTGCGCGAGATCGATTCTTTCGATCGCAAAACGATTTTCCTCGTAAACTTTTTGAATTTAGATTTTTTTTGTAATTTTCTTTTTTTTGTAGTTAAATTTTGGGGAGATTTTTTTAAAAGGGGGGAGTTAAATTTTCCTGGGGGTTTGGTGTTTTGAGTGCGGTTGGGTAAAAATTGGTTTTATTACTAAGAATTGAAAATTGCTAAACTCTTATAGGCATTTTTAATGTCACTAAAACTTGAAATTTGTTTAGATATTTGTCTTCTGAATGTATTAATGTCTGCTAACAATAATTTTCAGAAATCTATTTTAATAATTAACAAAAGAGAATTTCGATTAGTTAATCGTAACAATATGGAAGTGTCTTAAGCCAATACTCTTCCTCCACTGTATGAGACTTTGCGTTAATGAAATCCGCCCGTATAAGTATACATTTTGTTGATTCTGTCGTAGTTTTGATTCGCTGTTGTGGCTGATTAGTAAGATGAAATTCTCGTCGTATTGCATTTATGTAATATATAGGAGTTGACCATATTTTTTGAGCGCGTTTTAGAGCAATTTTTAATAATTAGTTTTTTTTCCAATTTTTGTGTCGGTTTTACGTTTCTAGCAATTTTGCTCATAGCTTTTGAATTCACGTTTCTGATTGGTTAGGTATTAGCGAGTTGAGAAATCGTGCGAGGCGTTTAGACTCGACTAATATTAACATCTTTATCGTGTAGTGTTGAGATTAGTATTTAGATAATTATTAAAGATAATTATTAAAGATAATTAAAGATAATTATTTGCCAAAGAAGAATTTATAGGTCTTCCAGTTTTTGTAATTTTGTTCAATTGAATGACTCCGTGTAAATATTATTAAATTAAAAAGTATATTATAAACGACGCTTTTTTATCACTGATGTAATATCACTGAGCATTCAATTTTGATACTTGTAAATTTAATAAAGATGATTTAGTATTAAATTGCAATAATTGTAAGATAGCTTCATAAAGACTTTTGATTTCACGCAATTGTTGTACTTGAATCTAGTATTCGAATTTGGTATTCTATACATAGAATACCAAAATACTATATATACTTATGATATATGCGAGATTGTATACAATTATATACATTGTGTATGTTTATATTATTATCAAATAAATA
>JAQIXG010003260.1:0-15388 GCA_034700105.1 Oconnorella tubifera
CCCCCCGGATATTTCCCCCCCACCCATCATATAATATTATGAACATAATAAAATAGTATGAACTTACTTTTTTATAAATTATTTAGGAAGATAATACAGACAGACCAATTGAGTAATTTAGAAATTAGTAATTTAGCAATTACTAATTAGGGGAATGTCCTACACTCGTTCTAAATTATATTACAACCCTGTAATATTGATGTCCTAGTCACTAAATTGTCATAAATATACGCCTTCAGTTTTGTGCTTGCACTTTTACTATTATAGTTGACATAATTGTAAATTGTTGAGTCTAATATTGACCTTATGTTAAATGTTGAGTATATGCTTTTAATTTGTAGAGTGCTATGCAAAACAATATAATATAATATAAAAACACTTTAACCTAAAGTCAACAAATCAAGTGACGCAAGTTATAGGCCCACTTATAAAATGTTAATACGTAAATTATCTAATTAAGCATAGAAATGCTGTTATCCATTCTTCCTATTTTTCTTATTTATTTATTATATACTTATTCTCTCCTACTGCTCGTGTCAACCCAGAATAATTCGGCAAATAATTAAGTTTGATCAACAGGCCTATTGTTTTATGAGTGTGCGACTTATCCGTTTAGTTGACTAGAGCAAGACTTGCCAAACTTCAAATTCGAACCTAACTTTCACAAATATAGTAAGCATATAGTATGAAGACCATTAAGAAATTGAGACTTATCTAAGATAATGGTAAGTGATTTATTGTGTGAACTTTGTACACACTGCAGCAGTGCACTTATTTGAAGTGATCTCAAACAGATCGCTTCAAATACAGGCTAATTATTAAATGCTGAAAAAACATCTTTTGTATTTAAGGCGTGCATGGTTGTATTTTTCTTTGTCTCTAATTTTAATATTATTTTTCATAAAAATAAAATAAATATAAATAATATTTACTATTTTATCATTTTGGGTGATTTTGCAGAAGGTTAATATTAAGTAGTTATACTATCTTATAAGTAGTAGGTTGGATACGTTTGAGGGAGTGGTGTGTAGGTTGATCTTGTACGAAACAGTGGTCTTGTTCAAGTACTAATCGCTTCACTGTTTGACTTATAGTGGACAACTTGCCTTTTTGAGATATAATAAACAGTATTGACTATTCTTATACTTATTTATAGTAATTGTTGAAATTTATAGTACTTGTATTAGCTGAATAATCGTAAATAATCCATTAATCTAATGTAATATTTTTAGTGTATAGTGTGTAAACGATGTCAAGCGGAGGATCAGGTAAGTAAGTGGAAGAATGAAATGAATGAGTGGAGGGGGGAGATGGATGAATGGAAGAAAGGGATTGAATGTAAATTATTTAATGTGGAGCTTAAATATATAGAAATAGAGAAAGCGGTAAAAGTTTTAGAAGCTATCATTGTTAATAATAGTGGTAAGTATTCTGGGGAGGTAGTGACTAAAGTAGATACGGTTGTGGATAAAGGGGTCGATAAGAGATTGAACGTGCTAGGGGAGAAAGTGATGAAGTTAGAGGGGAAGATAGCAAATTGTAGAGTAGATTGTGATTCTATTGCGGTCTTAAATGTAGCAATGGCTGAGATGAGGGACAGGCAAAATGGGTTGGAGGAAATGGCCAAAACATTAGATTTAAAGCTGCAGAGCACAGCTGAACAATGGCCTAGACTGGGGGAGGAGGAAAATGGTTGGAAGTTGGTGCATGGGGGTAGGGGTAAGAAGGATATCACAGAAGAGAAATATTCGGAACCGGTGGTGAAGGCTAATGATACACTAAAGAAGGAGAGTCTTGCCAGTAGGACAAAACACTTGAAGGAAGGCAAGGTGATATTGGTAGGGGACTCAATTGTGAGAGGGGTGGGAGAAAATTTATATGCGGACCACATAATGTTTGAGACACTTGATTACGGTGGGAAACGATTACGCAAAAAATTACATTAATTGGAGACAAAACAGAAAGTCACCCAATAATTTCAGTGGGAACAAATAATTTATATAGGGATGGGATTGAGTTAATTATGAAAAAATTTCGCGGTCTAATAGGGGAATTAAAAAATCACAAATATAGAAAAATAAGCGTAATGGGGATTTTACAGAGGAGGGACATAGGGGATCATCAATTTATGAACAGCCAGAGAATCAGTATAAACCTTAGGCTTAACGAACTCTGTAAAGAGAATAATTTAGAATACCTAGATGTGGGGGGAGCGGTTAAGAGTAATATGATTGATAGAGGAGGGGTTTATTTAAATTTCATGGAGCGGGATATAGTAGCTAGGGCGGTATTTAAGCATGTAAAACTTCATTTAAACTTAAAGTATGCGCTCCTAGGTTAGCTAGGAGTGCTGTGGTAGAGAGGGTGGGTTGCCTAGGGGGGGCTGTAACTGTAAGAAAGTAAATAAATCTAAACTTATGAAGGGGGGGGGGGGAATTAAATTGTTTCTATGTGAATGCTAGAAGTCTAATCAATAAACGGGTTGAACTAGAGCGGTATGTATTAGAAGAAAATATAGATATTATAGGAATTACAGAAACTTGGGCAACAGATAAGATTAATGATGCTGAGCTTAGTAGAGAGGGATATACAATTTTAAGAAAAGATAATAAGTAATAATGGTACACAAGCAGAGCAATGTAGGATAGTGGTAAATAAGGCTAATGCAGTATTAGGTATGATTAAGAGAAATATAACTTTTAAAAGCAAAGAAAATATAATTAGTCTATATAAGTCGTTAGTTAGACCAAAATTAGAATATTACATCCAGGCTTGGAGTCCGTGTTTAAAGAAAGATGTAGCTATGTTACAGAGAGTACAGAGGAGGGCTACTAAATTAATAGAGGGGTATGGGAATATTAGTTATGAAGATAGATTGAAAAAAACTGGTCTCATTCCTTAGCAAAGAGGGGATTTAATTGAAGCTTTTAAATTATTAAGGGTTGTGATCGAATTTTTTTTTTAAGATTTCTAACAGTAGAATAACCAGGGGGCATAGTTTAAAATTAGTTAAACATAGGTGTAAGGGGGAATTAAAGAAGAATTTTTTTAGTCAGAGGGCGGTGAACAGTTGGAATAGTTTATCACAGTATGTAGTAGATGCAGATTCTGTGAATAGTTTTAAGAATGGATTAGATAAGTTTGATGATTATTGGAGGGATGGTTAGGATTGCCTAACACTGGTTGTTTACAAGTCGATTACGACTTTCTTAACCAGTATAATAGTTAAGTTAAGTTAAGTTAAGGCCTTACTATGATTACATGTAACAATTTTAAAGTGTAAAAATAAAAAAAATTTAATCTCCTCCCAGACACATTTCTGTGTGCGTTGCTAGCTATAAACTTAATACATAGAAGACAACGTCGTTAGTCGATTCTTTTGAGGCAATCTTAATCAGATTTAACGTAATCGACATCGTTTTAACGACAATAACGATTAAAGTTGATCAAACAGGAAGTCCCATCATTGTCGTTGCGATATGCTACGGACGCTTATGTCGTAACGGCCGTAAAGCGATATAGCGGCACGCTATAGGGGACATTGAGGAATTAGTGCTTGCTTTAGACAGAAGTTGGAAACAATATTAGGCCTAAGTTTATTTGAGAATTAACTTAAAACTGTTATTGTTACTTTTTGTTGCCTTACACGTGTTTGTACCATCAAATAATATTGGGTAGACTCACTAGTAACGTGATATAAGTGATATAATTCTGGTATATTCAGTGCTGAAGTTGACAAATTTGAAGTGGGGGGGGGGGGAATAGGATATTTTTAGCGAAGTGGGGAAGCTGAGAGACAGAAGTGGGAGGGTTGAGATAAAAAACGGTGACGGGCTGGGACTGTTAGCAAAATATTATTTATTCTACTCATGTGTCAGGTAGAAAATGATAATTTTTGAGTAAAGATGAATAGGCTTAGTGATACCTGCATTGCAAAGATTTCAGTTTTGTCCAGGGGGGGGATTTTTTTTTCCCAAAAACAGGTTTTTTGAGGATTTCATTTATCTAATCATATTTGTTTACATTTTTCCCATTCCATTGGTTTTATTTTATATTATTTAATTATTGATGTTATCACATAAATGCAATGTAGAGCAAGGCAATAATATGTAAATGACAAACAATATCATCAACAGGTTCAGCGGCCTACTTAACGGTGTAATGCGGCCTACTTAAATGATGTCACATTACATGCATTACTTTCAAGCTTTTAGTTATTTGACATACTACAATAATAGTATAATAATAATATACAAATAAAATTAAAGCACTTATCAATATTAAAGTATTATTAAAAATGCAGTAAAAGTATTAAAACGAGTATTTTACTAGTTATTCTATTCAAATTCGTTTGCAACTTGCACACAATATAATATTTCGTGAACGTTACAAATTCAGGAACAAGTTTTTATAACTTGCTTTTCATGATTGTAGTGGATTTTGAATAAAAATCAAATACATGTCAAAATATTTACTTAGTCTTTCCAAAACAAAAGCATTCCCCCTCCATTGTGCCGACTCCTCTCCCGCTTTGTAGGCCTACTAAAGTTGCTTTAATTCTTGCATTTTATTTAAGAAGTTGCAATGAAAACTCACGTGAAACTCTATAGAAATAATACCAAAGAAAACGAGCTTATTATTATTCAGTGGCGTAGCTATGGGCCCGCATGGCCCGCATGGCCCGCATGGCCCGCATGGCCCGCATGGCCCGCATGGCCCGCATGGCCCGCATCTGCGGGGAGGCCAGGGCCCAAAACCAAGAAATAGGAGAAATAGGATTTTTATAGAAAAAGTAAAAAATAAAACATAGAAAATAAAGTTTTTTATTTTCCTTTTTAAATAATCTTTGTTTTGCAGCGTTCTCAATTTAGTTCATCGGTTATTAGCACTCAGCTGATATAGGCCTATACTTAATGTACAGAATTGCGCATCGTTCGCTATACGATTACACTCACAGCATAGCTCAGCGGGTACCACCGACTTAGAGTAAAAACGCGCTACATTTTACGTTATTTCCGGTCATCGTCCGCTTTTCTTTATTGTTGAAAATATACATTGCTTCTAATTTTATGTTTAGGAATAAAGAATATTCATTGTTAAAAGAAAAATACATATAAATATAACTGCATCATAGTCATAACCACGAGTAATACTTTAAGTGGAGAAACGAAACGAAAAAAGCAACGGGAAATTGAAAAAGAAATGAATTAATATGAGTTATAGGTTTATGCTACCAGTTGAAACAACCAGCAGCACGCTCTAAAGTTATGAACATGGACACTCTTGTAGACAGATTTGCAGAAACGAAAGCAAGGAGAAAAAAATTCTTTACGTTTAGAATAAGTTGTAAATTACTATTTGTAGTAAAATGAAGATGTAATGTATAGTAATTAATACGCAGTAAAGTGACTAAAGTCTAGTGCATTGCCAAGCGTTGTATTCAAAATACCCACGCCTCAAAATATTTATCATTAAAAAATACTGTATATATATTAAAAAACCTATATGGCTTAAATGCTTATTATGTAATAATAAAAAAAGTGAATAATAAAATATAAATATAAACATTTTCATATTTCTTAGGCGGTAGGGGGCCCATTTTCAAAATCTTGCAGAGAGGCTCACGAATTGAAGTTACTCCACTGTTATTATTTAGACAAAAGCTCTGGTTAAGTTTCTTTTATTCTTATTGCTGTATAAATTGTTCAATAATTAAAATACCGGTACTCAAAATTCTATAACGAAATTACAAGAACAGGAAAAAATGTTGTTAGTATGCATTTTTATGTTTTTTTGTATGTTTCTATATTGGTCTGCACACTGCACAATGTATAATATATGGTCTTATCTAAGAACTAGTGAATACATTGGAACTGGGGGGGAGTCAGAAGACCCCCCGGAGTCTTTAGAAAATAAAGGTGAGAGGGTCATGTAGAGGAAGTTGGGGGGGTCCAACCTCCCCCCAACCCCCCCCCCGGCAATTTCAACGCTGATTATATTTGAACTTTTTGGCAAATATTACCTTTAACCATATAAAATTTCATTTAGACATTCTAACTTTTGGCTGAAATATTAGCAAAAATTCATAGAGTCTAAGAATATTTGGCTCACCCTGTCAGTTACAATGAAACATTCAATCATTATTAATGAAACTTAAATAGAAATTGATATAGTTATGTTTACGCTAGAAGTACGGTATATATGTTCTTAAATCAGAACGAAAATAACAGAATTAGGAAACACAAGTATATTTTTTATATTCAAATAAATTGCGTTTTACTTCAAGTTAACATGAAACGGGCCTATCCACAAATTGAAGAGATTATGGTCCAACTTGAGTTGACATAACAAAGATACCGGTACTTGTTATATGCAAATTCTTTATGAATAAGGAAATGTCTGGGTAGATATAAAAATAAAAAAATTACGATTCAGCATTTTATTCACAATCTAAATAGAGAAAATGATTTTTACGATGATTTTTATAATGGAAAAAAATTAAATTAAAAATATTGTATAAGAATTTCATGTCTTCTTATGGGTTAGACCTGTATATGAAATTCTTGGAATTTATATATACCTATTTAGGGTATTTTTCATTCAAGGCAGCTATGGAGCGGGTTACTAATTTATTTGTGAAACGGGCCTACAATCAGTTTATCCGGCTCTGCCCACAACCCCCCCCCCCACCCACCACCCACCTTGCCTACGCCGCTATACTGAAACATATATTTGATAGTGATCGTGTTTTACAGTTAGGCAAATGTTTCTTGTCAGTGATATATTAATTATCTTATGTATATGCTTATAATTAGATAAGTTTATATCATGAGTTCGACTTGTAATTTTTATGAACCAATTATTATTATTATTGGCCACTAATATAAAATTACAATTAGTAGATCGACACGCAACTGAAAGCAAGCGATGAAATATTATCAGAGTCTGTAGGCGCTAATAATATTGTGTTTTATTTAACTTGGTTTAATATACACAAGACGTATTAAACATGTAGGGGGCCCTATGCCAACCAGTGGCGTAACTATCTGACCACAGGCCCCATAGCAAGTTTTTGTACGCGAGCCCGTAGAATTAATGACTTAAAAAGTAAAAAGTAAACTTGTCTTTAAGTTGCTCATTTCTATTTAAAATTTCGATATTTTTCTTCTTAGAATTTCTTCTTTTTCACAGTGATGACCTTTTTTTGACACATCTTCACGCGTTCAAAGTTTTCTTAATGCCAAATAAGTAACTTAGTCTCTCTGATAATCGCTCACAAAAATTTATTTTTAGGTGTCTCGCCGGGCCCCCCAACACGCCCGGGCCCTGCAGCATTGCTGTAGCTGCTACCACGGTAGTTACGCCACTGGTGCCAACACAAACCTGGGCCCTTTTTCGTCATTTCAATTATTCAAGTTTTAAAGATTATAATCTATGAAACTTTCTCTTCTATATCAATTAGTTATAAGTGATAACCCAGGGAATAAAACTAATCATTTTTTAAATTATAATTATTTATTAAAAAGAACAAATCGGTTTTTAATAAACTTTAATAAACATTGCAAATTCGTAGTGAATCTATGATCCGACTCATGCAATTAAATTCTCGTATACCTTTAGAAGTTAATTTTTCGATATATGCTAAAAATAAAAAAGAAATAATAAAGAATTAACTTTTATAGGCTTATAAATATTATGTTATTTTGACTGAGCAACTACGTCATACTGGCGCTATAGTAATACAGCGAGTAAAACTGTAACTAAACAATAAATTAGTTAAGCATCTAATCGCTACGTCATAATGGCGCTGATTATACAAAAATTATATTTGTTATACATTGATAAACCTACTGAAATATGGTTCGTACATTCTAATTTTTCAGTTACATCTTTTTCAATTTTAGGGGCAATTACTGAAATAAGTTATTAACTATTAGTTAATAACTTATTAACTATTAGTTAATAACTTAATTCAATTTTGATGAGTTCATGCAGCAATTTATTTGAGAGTTAAACTAGCAAATAAACTGCTAAATGAACTCATCAAAACTTCAAGTTGTTGTAAAAAATATACAGTTTTTGTACTTTACTAGCCCATTCAATGATAACTAGTTCTACTGACTTAGATAGGCCTTCTGATAAAAATGTGATAAGAAATAATTTTTGGCTTAGTTAGCATTATTTGCTAAATAATTACTTTTGCTCACTCTGCACCACGCATAACTGTGCATGATTCAGTATTTTTGCGAATGTTAATCTATTAAGCCTATCATCTAAGAATACTGTAAGAAGTAGTTTGAGGTAGAGAGAGGTCTGAAAGAGGTTCCGCGTAAATCTGATGGTATCTCATGATGCTGGTCTCGAATTGATACAAAAACGAGCGACTCGCCCCTCCGTCATCCTCCCCGCCCCCTCCCCTCCCCCTCGAATATATAATTACAGAGCTCGTGTTTACAATTCTTGCTTCTTGTTTATCAACACATCGCCGCTATATTCCGTTTTGTCCCCGGCGCTCAGCCAATGAGAGAAGAGTTATTACGCGCGAGATAATTAGTACTTTCTACCACGATTGGTTAGTCCGCTCAATCACTCCGTATGGCGTGATTTGATTGGTCCGCGCATCGTGCGCTGTAGTGAGAGTAACGATGTCCTGCCTGTCCGTGTGTCTGTGCGTAACGCGCTCAGTGCCCGTCGTCTTCATCAGCGCGGTCATCACGTGGTCCTACTACGCGTACGTCGTGCAGATGTGTCTCAGTAAGTGCGTCTCTTTGTATCTCTATAGATTGCGTCTTTATATCCGTGTATGTATGTATAAATAGGGTCTTTTTCGGTTTTGCGCCTCATCGGGTTATAAAAATGAAATTTAGTCCATACTTTACAAACAGTATGAGGAACCCGATTCTCATACTCTAGTCGCAAAATTAAATCTTCCGGTCGCTATCCAATATTTAATGACTTACAGTAACTCGATTTATATCAATAACTCAATTATAATTTACAGCTTCTAATCAAAAATTATACTGAAAAAATTGGCCTAAATTTTTTTCCACTAAACAATTTTAGTTCTTTCGATTTAGTTCTTAAACGCCGCTTTAATTACTTTTTAAATCATTTTTGTTTTCTAAAGAACGTGGATTAATGGTATAATAAGAACGTGTATAATTGATGAACAAAATATGTTTTGTTCATCTTTTTTAAAATTTAATTGTGATTATAATAATTAAGTTATTCAAAACATAATTTATGCTTGTATTTTATAGAAAAAAATGATGATATTTTAAATCTAAAGGTTGTCAAGTTAAATATCGGATGAAGATCGGAAGATGAATTTTTGATGAAAGTGTAAGAATTGGATTCGTCATGCTGACTTTAGAGCATGAACCAATTTTCATTTTTATAACCCGATGAGGTGCAAAATCGAAGTAGATTAGAAGTTGGTACGGTATATAAATTTTAAATATTTGTTTATATTACAGTTGAGATGTCTGTAATATCGCAGCAAGGTTTGTTTTTTATTTTTTACTTTGATAGAAATGAATAGAAAAATTGTAGTTTAGTTGATTAAATAATGATTTGTTGTCATGTATAATTAAGATACTTATTTACTTTTACATTTCTAAAACCAGTTCGGTTAAAATGAAAAATTACTAAATGAAGAAATGATTAGGACAAACCTTCCGCAAGATGAATCATGTTCAAGTTACTATCATTTAGACAAAACTGGGGATAGATTATCTAGACTATAAACTATTGAGGATGAACATTTTGTAAGATAAAGTATCATGTGACATAGTCAGACAGACATCACCTTAGTAGAGACTTAACTAAGCTAATGTAAATCCTTCACAAGTTTGATTGCTGACTAGTCATCATGATGCCAGTCAGTATATACCATATGTCTTTGATGTGCAATGTTTTCACATATAAGTAATAGAAGTCTTTTTACTGGTTGTCAAAATTCTCTATTGTTAATTTGTTTTCTCTGTATTGCTGGTGAGTATATGTTGTTTTATCTGTCAGTCATCTTTCTGCTTGTCTACCATGCTCTACTTGCTATGTTTTGTTGGAGCTACTGGCAGACCATATTCACTCCCATCGGTACACCAGCACATGAGGTCTGATTCTTATTATTTCTTTGTCACACTTATTTCTCTTTCTACTTACTATGATTTCTTTCTTTCATTTCTTTTGTAATGACAACTTCATTTTATTTATTTTTAAAAGTTTAAGTCATCAGGAAATAAGACTTTTTATTTATGATTATCTATAGCATAGGACTAAGAGACTACAATTATCTATAGCATAGAACTAAGAGACTATAATTATCTATAGCATAGGACTAAGAGACTACAATTATCTATAGCGTAGGACTAAGAGACTACAATTATCTATAGCATAGGACTAAGAGACTACAATTATCTATAGCATAGGACTAAGAGACTACAATTCTAGTGATGTTCTTTTATAATTATTCTTTCAGTTGAAATACTTGAGGCTGTCACTTACTTGAAGCTTTCTCTCATTTCAATGCCCATTATTATTTGCAGGTCATTTTTATCTTTGCAATGTTATATTTTAACCAAGCAATTTCTGGTGTCGCTAGTTTTACCTGACGTCTGCTAACTTGGATCAGTTTGAGTCAGAGATCAGTCGTACAGAGAAGATGGAGATATTGAATGAAGCTGTCAGAGATTTGCCGGTCTACTGCAGGACGAACACTGGAGGTGGTATAGCATCACTAGTAATGCACATATTAAATATTGCCATCTATTAAGACTGATATCCGATCTGCTTTGTACAAGTTGAGTGCATAGCTAGAAGCAAATGTTGGTTCTTAGATATGATCTAATTTTTGCCCAAATGCAGTAACAGAGCATCTTGAACAATAGATCCATCAAGTAATTGACAACCTGCATACTCATATTATTTATATTAGATGTATTATGCATATTATTAAATATATTAATATAATTGTATTCAAAGTTTATTAATAGTCATATAATTATATGAGCAATGTCTCGGATGTTCCGATGCTTTCAACAGACTCGTAATAAGCTACAATGACTTGCTGTCTAATTGCTCATCCTACTTGATTAATGCTTTATTTATGTCTCAATGTTTATATTTGTTAATTAGCTCTTGTTTATTTAACATACATTGTAAAAGTTATACAATTGTTGCCCTGCTGACTGAATTGACTTTCTTTCTGTACTTGTGTTTCTTTGAGATGATATAATTAACTGCTGTTTGTTATGTGACAGAGGTTCGCTATTGTGTTCCATGTAAAGCCATCAAGCCTGATCGCTCACATCATTGCTCTATATGTGGAAAGTAAGCGATGCAATAATGCTTATCAGCAATATCTTAACAAGTGTTATTATTCTAATCACATAATAAACTATACATTATATATAAATATCATATAATATACCATATACCAGGGACTCCAATTAATCCATCTCGCTAAAACTTCTCTCTAACTATCTTCTTTCATCTCTCATTCTTTACCTAACCCTCCCCTACGAGCCTTCCTATTGTGATTAGGTATTCTGTTTGTGACACTTTATTTTATATATAATAAATTGTGATTATGAATGACTAGTTTAGTATGTTATGAATGATCACTTGCGCCTTTGCTGGATATCTTCTGATCACGTTAAAGGGAGAGCATGAGGAAGTAAGATAGTGTCAATACATAACTCAATCTTTATGTATATCATGTCAAAGTCCAGCACTAGAGCATTTCATTATTGACTTTCAACAATTGAGGACAGTTGAATTGATAATGAATTAATAATTGGTAATATTTTACAAAATTATGATTAGCAGTACGTGTACTTGGAGTTTTAGCTCTTTTACCTTAAAAGTGTATTTACTTTATTTATATTTTATTTCAGATGTGTCTTAAAGATGGACCATCATTGTCCTTGGTTTGTTCTTTATTCAGTCTGCTTTATTCTTTTTCTAAACTTGCTTATCTTAGTCTTGTGTCGCTGTATAATATTAACATAGCAATATTTATGAAATCAAGCCACTATGGCTTCGGTAAGTTTTTTTTTTTAATACTAACAGCAGCCTTTTTGTCTTACATAGGGTCAACAACTGTGTAGGCTACACTACATACAAGTTCTTTGTACTTTTTCTTTTCTATGGTTTCATCTATACGCTCTATGTCACTCTCACTTCTTTACAGTTCTTTGTCAAGTTTTGGACGGTTAGTACACTTTTGTCATTCTTCTTTAGATAGTCGCCTGTAGTCAGAGACTTCTGTTAAGTATTACTAGATATTTACTTTACTCTAGAACTGTAGTCTGGGTGTGAACATAATAAACCCTCTTATGATGCAGCATTCCTTATTAATTAGGAGCAATACTTCGAAGGCTTGTAGAAATAAAATTTGAAATTTTTAATCAAAATATTGAAGAAAACTGTCAGAAACTATTTAGTTTTTCTATTATTCTGCGTATAGCCAGCGATCAGTCAAGTTTTCCACTACTAAACACTTTGGGTATAAATTACGATTTGGGTATAAATTACGACTCAGTTTGAGGGTTAAGTAACATCTCTTTAATATAATAAAAAATGTAATAGCAATTTAACATAAAAGTTGTTGTGTTGATGATGATTTGATATCGTAGAGTTACATAATGTTTGAAAGTTTGACATTGAAATCTGAATGTATAATGATAAGTATATACAGTAGTAAGTTGTATTGTTGTTGCTGACATTCCTATGCTTGTATATCGTACAGATGTTGTCACATGAAGCAGACATGAATAACCTTCATGTAGTCTTTCTCTTCTTTGCTGCTGTCATGTTCTCTATCAGTCTTCTCTCTCTGCTCGGATATCACTCATTCCTTTTGTTGCGCAATCGTACAACTCTAGGTAGATGGTGCATCTATCATCTTTATTCTTATCATCAATTCATTCATTCAGTCATTGACAGCAGCAGACAACTAGTTCATCTCTTCTACATTGTGCTGCTAATAAATTCTCTCTGCTTGTCCCTGTACTTATACCTTTACTTGTCTCTTTATTTGTCTCTCTACTTGTCTCTCTATTAGTCTCTCTACTTGTACCTCTTCTTCTCTATTTAATCATAATTTATTGTATATGGGTTGTTTTATTGATATATTTGTTGTAGAAGCACTACACAGTCCTTACTTTGTCAGTGGTGCAGATAAGAATGGATTCAATGTTGGTTGTAAGAACAACTTCATTGAAGTGTTTGGTACTGACTGGCTATACTGGATGCTGCCTCTATTCACTAGGTCTCAGACATCTTATAGAATGGCTTATCTCATATACAATGGCTTATCTCTTATACAACGGCTTATCTCTTATATAAAGGCTTATAGACATTAGACAAGTGACATCTCTGTTGGTCTGACTAATGCTTTATGCACTTCTTTATAATAATGATGATAAATATATTTGTAGTTTAAATTAATATTATGTCAGTGTTGAAGAATAAACTGAATGTGAATCATAAGCAAGATATGCAATCTTTATATACAGCAATATATCTGTATATTTCTATATATCTTTATTTGAAATATATATATTGTTTTTATTGATATAATTATAATATAATTTTTACTATTATTTTAATAAAAATGTATATTACTTCAAGACATTGATTTATTTCTCTCTCTTAATTAATATTCATTTAGTTTCTTCTTACTAAGTTCACAACACGTTACTAAATATCATTTTGGTGCTGATGTGAAATTTGGCAACAAACTAACTGGCATATGAAAAGTTTAGTATTTTACCACTAAACCAATATCAGCTCATTCTTAATAATCTATTATTATTTTCATAATATAGTTATTGTTTATAAATGACAAGTTTATGTTAATTTTGACTTATGGTCAGCTATGACTCTGCAAGTCTCACAAACTTGTTGCCTGTTATTGTACCTCTAGTCTAGGCACAGGAATGACTTACCCCATGCGCAATGTGACGTCTGTCAGCTCTTATCACACGATGGAGAATACTATTTCTATCTCACAGTCTGTAGCAAGGTACTTGCTGTGTAATATGTAGGCACTCGTGTATGTTAATATGTAATATATATATGTAAGAAAGTTTTTTACTGAAGAAGCTACACAGTGTTGATATGTTTATTATAAATTCTTTTACTCTTATTTTCAACCATATTAAACAGTAACATCCAGTCATATATTGCAGTGATGATATATGCTTAACATGCTCTGTGTGTATATGACTGGATATTATATGTTACTGGTGAATATGGTTGAAAATAAGCGTAAAAGAATTTATAATAAATATACTGCAGTATGGGAAGCATTGACTGTGCAATTATTATGTTATCTTATATCTACTATGTATTGTAAAGAATATAATACTAATAATAATAATATTACTGTATAATAGTATTATATAGTAATCTTGTATCTATCAGAAATAAATGAGTTGTCAGACTAATAAAAGACTTGTATCGTGTAACTTTTAGCACTAGAGACACAGTAGAGTACGGGACAGAGACTGAAGGTCTGAGTACAAGTAAACTCATCAGTCCGACTAATGATGATGATGACAGAGGTGTCTATATGACATCCAGTAATGGATTGAATACTTCTGCGTGACAGACAGACGTATGTCAAGTACGTATGTCAAGACGTATGTCAAGTACGTATGTCATACAGTCTGGTGCACTGCTGCAGATATTACTCTACTATTACTGCTGACTCTATTACTACTTATTCTGTTACTACTGACTATTACTACTGACTCTATTACTATCTATTCAATTACTACTGACTTTAGATCAGGGATGCGAAAGCCCTGGCCAGCGGGCCAATTGTGGCTGGCAATAGCTAATTATAAGAATGGTGTTACAGCTTCTTGCCATCCGACTTATGTTGCAGAAGACATAATATGCCTGCATGGATCTGCCAGTGGATCTGCTGGTTTGATTCATGAATCATTGAGAGCAGAACTGGAATTGAATAATTTAAAGTGTGGGGGGAGTCAAAAATGAATACTTTTGGCGAGGTGGGGGAAGGTAACAGACAGAAGTGGCAGGGTTTGAGATAAAGAAGTGGGGGTTGGGCTGGGGGGTTACCAAAATATACTTTTTTGACTCGAATATCAGGTGGAAAGTGGTCATTTTTGAGTAAAACAATAACAGGCTTAGTGATACTTGCGTTGAAGGGAAGAAATATCAGCTTTGCTGAGACTCGGCAGAAGGCGTACAGCAGGGAGACCCACTTGGTCCTCTGTTCTTCTGCCTGGCAGTGAACTCTCCGCTGCAGGACATCCAGTCAGAGTTTGTGTCAGGTTATCTCGATGATTTGAGTATTGGGGGGGAAGTTAGAGGTGTCATTGGGGATGTTCTTAGGCTGGAAGAGGGAGCAAGA
>JAQIXG010003261.1:0-15385 GCA_034700105.1 Oconnorella tubifera
TTTAACTGGTATAGCTCGTAATTATAAAAAATAGTTTGTATTAAAGTTGGGTTTAAAATAATTTTAGTCACAATAAAAAAAATTTAAATATTGGTCTTTATTTTAATAGTTATTGTAGAGGGTCGTTTTTTTACGTTCACAGTGTATATATATATACATATTAAGCATAGTATCATGATCCTTCTGCATAAATGTTTATACAGAATAATAAAAAAGACTAATAAATTCAGCGATATAGTCAACACTTTAACAATTTTATAATACTAATATTATATTTTCGATTATCCATGATAGATAAAGGGATAATTTTTGATCATTTGTTTGCTAAATAAAAGTCTCTATCAAAAATTGTCAAGGCTCGTTAGAGAAGTGGTAGAAGAATCGGTCACAACGGGTCCAGGATCGAATTCTAGATAGCTAACTATTTCTATAACTTGCTGCACCCTTGATTACGACGCTTAAATTGACAGCTACGTCTGAGAAATCATTATAATAGGGTAATCGATGACATTAAACTGAACCTAAGTTGTACAGCATTTAGCAGAATGATAAGCAAATGTTGTATCTTACAACAAGCTGAAAGTTTAGCAAAGTAATGCTGAGGACAGACACAGTATCCAGATACATAGCTACACGGGAGGGATGCATTTAATCCTATCTGACCTTGCCCAGTTGTAAGAACTATAAACAATCACAACAACTATCTCATAACAAAAACGAAACTTTTTGAGTAAGATTATTTAGTTATGCACCCCCCTCCATTATTTTATCCTTCTTTATTTGGGGGGGTGGTGTCTAATTCATTCTCTGGATCTTGAATCAGTTAAACAATTTAACTAATATAATTCCGCACAATATATCTCCAATGATTAAGTATAGAAATAATTAAGTATATAATCTAAAATTGATCCATTATTAAGCTTAATCCATAACTCTAAACTACTTATAAAGCATTAGTTAACTTGCAATATAACTTAGAAATATTATACAGTCATTAAAAATATTCAATTTTTACGAATAAAATCCTCAAATGCAATCTATCACAATAACGGAATCTATTTATTTCATTATTTATTTACTTGTAATACAAAAACAATCTCTTCACGAAAAGTTTAACTGAATCTATTTAAACGACTCTTAAAGAAGAAACATTAATATTGCTTGAAAGAAAGAACTGACCACAGTCTGATGTATTGTTGATGTCTACTGAATAGAGTGGCTTGCAAATACATACACCGACAGTTGCATCACAAACACTCAACTCTCCAATACATTGAATATTACTTGTACAAGATGCACCTAGCGGAACTCTAGCCACTGCATGAAAAGAATTAAATACTATGTAAATATAAAAATTAAATGTGGCACTAAAAATTCAGATTTTAATATATTTTGGTTCAATATACTTCAGTTGCAAATATTTTCTTGTTTTAAAGAGAATTGTTATATTAATTTCAGACTTATTCCAGATCAAAGTCATCGTGAACTATTAGCTATTGAGCAAAACTTGTTGAACTCAAGAATAATCAGTTTTGATCATATGCTTATTGCGATATGTTGATTATAATAAATATACTTCTTAAATCACGTACTTTTGATCAATAACCAATTTATGACACTTGGTTAATGAGACAACTTATTTCATTGGTTAATGAAATACTTACAACACGTCCCATTGGTTAATGAAATACTTACAACACGTCCCATTGGCTAATGAAATACTTACAACACGTCTCATTGGTTGATAAAATACTTACAACACGTCCCATTGGTTGCATAGTAAGAGCTCTGACATAAACAAGTTCCATTAATACACTGAGCGTTAACATATCGACAAATCATTCGGGCGGAACAAGGACCATTTAGTCTCGCATCAGTGACCACAGGCTGTAGAGAGGTGACCAAGGGGGTGGGAACGCTGCTGCCCGTCACAGAACCCATGGGGGGCGACGGGGTACTCACTGACTGGGGTGGGGGTGGAGTGCTACTGGGAAACATTCTTTCTGAAAATAAAAGTAAAAATAAGATCATAGGATAAATTGACAAGCGCACAAAATGGACTGCTTATTTTACTAGAAAACAAATAAGAAAGATCTTATCATTTTCTTTGCACAATCTAAAGATTTCAAATCCACTCTTCAGTTGAGGATAATAAAATGTAATATTTCACTGACCGCAAAAATTCCAAGTCTTTAATAAATGTCAGTAATCAATTCAGTAATTAAATTCAGATAAATTACTTTATTAAAACAAACCGCAGAAATTATTGACTCGAGTAAATCCATCCCTGCAAACGCAAACTGATGATCCCGTGGGATCACAAATAATCCGGTTATCAGAACAAATGTTATCAGGCAGACAGGGATGTCCCAGGCCCCCACGTGGGACTGCAAGGATAAAATATAAAAAGAAAAAGTAGCATTACATTAAATACTTGTATCTAAACAATACTAATGATAGGATAATAGTAAGCAAATGTAATAACATTAGTAATGAATAATGTATGTATTATGATGTTATTGATAAATATTGTGTTACAAAAGTTTATTGGTATTTATATAGCAATGTACTTAATTCTTTGCTTACTGTATTTATATATAATATAATAATAATAATTATTATTATATATGGTCATAAAAATATTGATACCATATAAGAACAAATAGCACTTTAAGTTTTTAAACTAGTTGATGTTACACGAATAAGAACTTTTTAATCGTGTAATTTATGTCGATAAAAATAAATACATGTATGAAAAATGGCATAGTATTACAATTCTAAAGTAATCCTATCCATAACCCTAACTCTTTCCATTAACCGTAAACAATCACCGATGCTAGATATCTGTTAATATGTAAATACATTTTTAATTTCAGTATTTGTAAGTTAGTTGATAATTTTAAATAATTTCAAAGTTTCAAAGAATTCTATTTTTACCGCAATTTCCATTAAGTTCATAGAAATACTGAGAACACTGACAGACCCCCCCTTCACAAAGAGCGTTCTCACTGATGCATAGTTCACCAGATGAACACGGTGAACCGTTCTTTATCTTTGCAACTAAACAGACAAAATGATGTGTACTAAACAATGTGACGATCTTCATAATAACAACAATTGACGAAAAAAAATAACTAACAAATGCAAAAATATGTCAAAAATATTTAAACATAAAACTTTATGAGTCAGATTTCTATTAATCAAACTATCATGAGTCTAAATATTTAAATCAGAAAAATTTACGCCCTAAAATACTAATAATCCGGAATAATTTTCTATCTTTAAACAACTCTACAACATTTAGAGAATATAAATAAAAACATAAATAGTCAAATAAATAAAAATGCTTTTAAAATACTCTTTGCATAAAAATTAAAGATTTGAACCAAAACTGACCACAAATGTCACTTTTGTCAAAGTACCCCGGTGAACACTTGCAGACATCATGGACACAAAAAGTGTTGGAGTCAGTGCAGTAATTAGAAGCCAGACAGGGGGCGTCTAGTCTCCCACCCACGCTCCCAGTTTTAACTAAAGATATCACAGATTTTACCAGGGTTTACTTTATCTGATAAAACATTAATTGAATTTAATCGAATGTTATGAAAAAACTTAATTTTAATGATGTCAACTTTATATTACAATCTAAATATTAAATAATATATAAAGGTTAGACTAAATTATCTTCACTTAAACAATTTATGCAATAATTGATAACGCAATAATTGATAATGCAATAATTGATAAAAACTAATGTAACCAGACACAATTCTTAACTGAATAAAAGAATATGCAGAGGCAATTTATGCAAAAATGCATCAAAAAAAGATAAAATAAGCTGTGAAAGTGTAAATAGATTAGATTCAATTACCGCAAGTGTTGTTTACATTAGAAAGGCCTGGTATGCAGGCACACAGCCCAGCAGTGCATTGAGCCAAGTCATCTACACACAAGTCTGTAGCCTTACAAGCCCCGCCCAACTCTATCTTTGATACTGAATTAATTAGCATAATTAAGGAAATTTCAATACAAATATAACTTTAGAATAATAATAATATTATAATATTATTGAGAAATGCAATTCAATTTAAATGAAATAAACTCAAAAGATAAATTTTTTATTATACAACAAAGCAACAATAAATAAAAACTAAATAATAATGAAGATAAGTTGAACAATTTGTTTAAAATTAAAGCATACACTAACTAATTTATAATTCAGTATCACTAAAGCCTGATTTAAGATTTAGCCTAACTTACAGCAGGCTGTGAATGTAGCCTGATTTAAGATTTAGCCTAACTTACAGCAGGCTGTGAATGTAGCCTGGGCTACAGGCGAGCACTGACAGAGATCATCCAGACAGACATTGAGCGAGTCAGTGCAGGGCAGGACAGCAGACTGAGGCAAGCAGGGAGTCTGGTATTTACCACGAGGATCTAAATCATCAAACAAACCCCTTTGTTTTAGCCAATAGAAAATCTGTCAGAGAATCTTGTGATTTTATAAATTTGGGTATATTTAAAATAGTTAAACTAGAAAGATAGAAATAATAAATGCTATATAGACAATGATGCAAAATAATTTCAACTATTCTGCAACTTTAACTACTTACAGATTTCATAGTGTCAGTTGATTATATTATGAACATTATGTGTTATATTTCTGCATGTATTATATTTGCAATTATGTACTTTGCGTTATACAATTGATCTTTTCATATACAAAATATAGAAATAACTACAATTAAACAAGAATCACTTGTAAAATAGGTAAAGTTTATGCTCTAAATCTGCCTTTAATAGAAATCTATAAAACTGCATCCTATAAAGTCATATCTTAAATTAAAACTATTTTGTTTTCTATTTTTGTTAACTAATACTCACAACATTTGTGAAACTTTTCATAGAAGTTTTCTCTACAAATACAAATTCCATCCTGACACACAGAATTAGAATCAGCACAAGAATTGCCCGGCAGACAAATCCAGCCCAAACCTCCCATACTTGCTATAAACAAACATTCAAAACATTAACTATTATTTGCATTTTGCTGGGCTATTCAATAAAGCAAACTGTGCAATTTAGAAAATTAGGTCAGAGAGAAAAGGGTGGGTGGGGGTAGGTCGGGGGGGAGGGGGATATGAGGAAACTTGAATTATTGTTATTGCAAAAATTGAAAAGTTTTGATTCTAGCAAAAAAAACCATACTGGAAAATATAATTATATTTGAGCTTGATACTCAGACAACAAAATGCCTAAATGATTCTAAATGATTTTAAATGATTTTAAATGAGTCTAAATGATTCTAAATGATTCCAAATGATTCTAAATGATTCTAAATGATTACAAATTATTCTAAATGATTCTGAATGAATATAAAACTGACCACAAGTATTATTGATTTGACTAAAGCCTGGTTTACATAAGCACTGTCCTCCAATGCAGTCACTGTTGTCAGACACGCAAAGTTCACCCAACGAACATGCTCCGTTTAAAGCAATAGAAGAAACTGTCAAAATTTAAGTAAATTCTTCTAACACAGAGAGTTATCATAGATCAAAAAAATCTAATATTATATGACATAAGTACACAAATATAGATACAAGATACACATTGAATAAAAAAGAACAAAATTATAATTAATGTAAAAATTAAATTTATAATCAGACCGCAGTGAAAGTCCTTGGCAAAGTAAGACGGCAGACATTTGCATAGATTTAGCCTACAGTAGGCGTGGTCTGTTAGACACGCCCCTTCAGGCAAACACCAGGCATCCAGTGTGCCATTGGTTCCCAGCAAGACTAGGTAACGCAAATAGATTCATTTACTTCTCATACTAATATGAAACACAAGAGTAAAGCAATTCCACAAAGAGAACAATTTTCATAAAGATGACAGTAACTAAGATTGAATATTGAACCAATAGAATCTATTGAATACACTGTGAGTTGCATCAAGAAAATGATGTATCCAAATTATGATTTAGAATGATTAAAAATGATTGAAATATCATGAAATTTCTACAGTATTGCTGTTCAACAAATTTACAGCTGTTACATAGCTGTTAAATATAGCTTATCAAGTTGCATAACATCAATAAAGTGACACCACTGTCACGAAAAGACAATAATAAAAAGTATAACAAGTTCAGATCAGAGCAAAATCATAACGATAACTATCATAATTACTATGACTTTAAATGAACCAGTAAGCTTAGAAATAAATAAAAATATTGACCGCAAGTTTTCTGATCAGCAGTGTAACCCTTCCTACAGCTACACGACCCCCCCACACACAAAGAATTCAAATCCTGACATTGTCTGTCTGAACTACAACTCTCTCCCAACCCAACCCGTGCAGCTAGCAAACAAGACAAAATATTATTATATATTTTTATATAATACTCATAGTAGATTATTAGATATTATTAAATATTATAATTTTTTAATGTGTTTTAAAGAGAATGTACATTATTTTAAATGTTAACGCAATGCATTTTTATGTCATACACTTCAATTAAATTATAATTTGTCATCCAGAAATAATCTTTCCTTTATATAGAAAACAAACTTTTACTGATGATATTCAATTCAAAATGAAACGATAAACAACAAACAACCCAATAAAAATGTAATCAAAATATAAAATTAGAATAAAACAAGTACCAAGCGTACTACATAGAGTGTATACATAAATGAAATATAAGAAACATAAATAAAATATAAGAAACATAAATAAAATATAAGAAACATAAATAAAATATAAGAAATATAAATGAAATATAAGAAACATAAATGAAATATAAGAAACATAAATGAAATATAAGAAACATAAATAAAATATAAGAAACATAAATACCACAGAATCCATTAATCTCATAGGCGTCCATGGAGCAAGCACAAAGACCCCGACTACATACAGTGTTGGCCTCACTGCACCCCCCCCCGTCCAAGCATGGGGTGCCTAACAAACCCTTAGCAGCTGTAGGCATACAGAACATTCTATTTTTTGATTTTGTTTTCACAAGATGCAATCATACTATGAAAATATTAAAATAACCATATATAAATATAAAATATTTCTAGAACTTTCATATATAATGAAGATAATTACAGCATATTCCGTATCGTTCGTAGAAGTTGTCGCGACACAGACAAGTAAACGCGCGACATTCAGAGTTAATGTCAGCGCAAATATCTCCTGCACTGCACTGAGAGTTAAGCCTTAACTCAGGACCTAAGTACACAAGTTAACAAAGTTAAGCCTTAACTCTGGACCTAAGTACACAAGTTAACAAAATTAAGCCCTAACTCAGGACCTAAGTACACAAGTTAACAGAGTTAAGCCTTAACTCTGGACCTAAGTACACAAGTTAACAGAGTTAAGCCTTAACTCTGGACCTAAGTATACAAGTTAACAGAGTTAAGCCTTAACTCAGGACCTAAGTACACGAGTTAACAGAGTTAAGCCTCAAAGTTAAAATACTCATAAACGTAATTTAAAAGTCATTTAATTGCAGCTAATGGATTATATTATTAAAGTCTTAGATGTAGCTGCACATTTAAGCGTCTTACTGAATGGTGCAGCAAGTATCAGAGACAATCTACTGCATCATTGAAATAACTAGTGCGTCTTATCAAAGTTGCAATTTATAAAAATAGCGACTGAAATTGTGCGAAAATTTATACTGAATGAATAAACTTATTGACTTACTGCAAATAGTAGCATTTCTGTAGAAGTATCCAAACTTGCAAACACAAATAGAATTACGACATAGAGCATTAGAATCAGAGCAAGTCGAGTCTGATGAACAAGAAGGGTACAAGCCAGACACTCCAGCTGACAAACACACAGACAAGTGGACACACATACAGAGATCAGGAATGCAATTAAGTGCAATTAAGTGCAATTTTGATATTAGTAGATATAAAATGTAGAAATTATATAAACCTAGCACTTATTATAAGTATTAATGTAATTATTAAAAATATAAATACAACTATTTTAACTTTTATAATAACTATTAATATTATTAGTATAACTATTAATATAACCATTATAATTACTGTGATAACTATTAATATAACTATAATAACTTTAACTATTAAACTATAAATATAACTATTATGGTAACTTTTCAAACTCACCACAGGTTGCATTGAGTTGCAGTAGACCAGTTTTACATTGACACAATCCATCAATGCATTGAGCAGCAGAATCCAGACATATATCACCAATAAAACACTGCTGGCCTAAAACTGGCTTAGGGACTTTACAAACAGACAATATGCAGCCAAATTCATAAACAATTACTATATTAATAATAACAGTATGTCAATCGTTGACTGTATTTATTTATTAGCAGTTTATCTGCATGCTTCGTTACAATCTGTGTTATTGTAATTACTCAAATTCAAGTTGAAAATAATATTCTATATAGAATTCAACACATAGCATATTTAAGTATCAATTTCTTTAAATAATTGATAGACAAATAATTTCAAAAAAGATTTTAAAAAGACAAACATACTAAATAAGATAATCAAAGTTAACAATTAATTTTTATTTTATTTGTTTGAATGGGGGCCTACCACAGACTCCCTGGCGCCTAAAGTGGTTCTCGGTGCACATGCACCAGCCTTCTTGACAGTTGGTGTTCGATTCAGTGCATGTGTACTCTGGGGTCAAACATGGGGTGCTGTATTGACCCCTTAAAACTAGAAGAAAAAGCATGAAATTCTCAAACAACTTGTATTAAAACGAATTGGACAGAATTGTACATTAAATGATTGTAATTTATTTAATAATTGATTAATACTATTTATTATCAATTGCAGCGTGTGTAATAATTGAGAATTAAAGAAACAATTTGAGAAAAAGCAAGAAAGTAAGAATAATAAATTTAGATTTTAGATAAAATTCAAAATAAATCTAATTTGAAACATACCACAGATTCCATTACGATCGTAGAAAGAGTCAACACAAAGACATTTCTGTGCTGAGCAATTGGCGTTAGTGTCCGCACATTCAAAGTCAATGTCACAACTTGAGCCTAGATTCTTCTGAGGCACTGAAAGAAGAAACAATTAATCAATATTTATAATAATGTCGTCCATATTATATATTAGTATGACTTCTTTATGTAAATATTATTTATTAGTACCATCAAAATGTTTTAATTTTATAAACGGCATTGTATCACGCCAATGATTAATTGCCTGCTAACACAGTATTTACTATGTAGCTTTATATCATGCTAGTGATCACTCATCACTTATTTGCTATATTGCTTTATATCATGCTAGTGATCACTCATCACTTATTTGCTATATGGCTTTATATCATGCTAGTGATCACTCATCACTTATTTGCTATGTGGCTTTATATCATGTTAGTGATCACTCATCAATTACAGCATCTGCCATCCTTGACATAGTAACCAAGCAGACATCGACAGACATCAAACAAGCAGTATGACTTGTCATCAAAACATTTTCCCCCGACCAGACAAGGAGCATCCACTGAGCCATCAGTCGAAGAAGATACTGCAATAAAGTATAAATAATAGAAACACAAAACTTTTAGACACAGTCAAGAAAATACAAAAGTCAGACTGTCATAAATAAGCTGAGATTATTGATTTATTTCAAGGTTATGGTTAGAATCTGAGCTCAGGTTAGGGTTTGAATTATTATATTAAGACAAGTATTAAGATTTAAGTTTTAGGCTAGGTTTGAATTTAGATTTAGTATTATTTATGGAGTACCTATGAACTTAAAATAAAAAGAAAACTAACCGCAAGTTTTATTTCTTTCTCTGTATCCCTCCCTACACATGCATTGCGAGTGAAGACAAATGACATCAGTTCCATTACATATGTCTCTATCATCACATGAATCGTATAAATTGAGCTTTGGTCCTGAATGCATTCAGAAATATAGACTTTTATCCGTGATCCAATATAATTCAATGCGTAATATATGCACATCGAATAATCATGAATGTAAATATAGCTAAGAAACTTGTCAAACCCTTGAATAAACTTTTTAACTCAAGTCAAAAATATCAAAACATGGCGCATGAAGCTGTAAACAGATTCGCATGAAGCTGTATGAAGCTGTAAATGCATGAAGCTGTAAACAGATGAAGCTGTAAACAGATTTAAACTGACAGATATCAAAAAATGAATGAATATTTAAATCATTCAATAGTAAATAAAATTAAAATTAGTCAAATAAATCAAGAAATTGACAATACGCACTGCAAACATTGTCCTTAGGAAAGTAGTCCTGTACACACAGACACAGATCACTTTGACATTGAGTGTTTGAAATGATGCAGCGACTAAGTGATGAAGTGTTCAGACACGGAGTGAAAAGTTGTCCCTTTGAATCTGCATCATTTACTCCACAGTTTATTTGAAAATTAATATCAAAACAACGATATAAACATAACTATCAATATTATACGATAAAAGTATTTCTATACTTTAAAGTGATAGATTCCACGGTTAAGGATTATAGGCTTGGTGGAAGGGTACATCTGGAAGAAAGATCAGAGAACAAGATGAAAAACTGTCTTACTGCATGCTCCCCCTTTGTCATAAAAGTTATCTAAACACAGGCAGGTCCCAGCATTACATTCAGCATTGAGATCCTCACACTTAGAGTCCACACCCGTGCATGCACCATATAGTCTGATCTCAGGCACTTCAATAAAATAGCAGTTAAATTCTATATTTAAATCAGTAATAGTGATTATATTCTTAGATTATTAATATATCAACTATCAAAGAGCTTTTTATCGTGTAAAAAATGTATTTTGGTTGTAAATACTCTAAATACGTGCATAAATATTGAATATTATGACAGATTCATTCATCTTAAAAAATTCAGTATTTGAATTCTACATTTTGGAGCGTTCTTTCAATTTTTGTGCAATGTTTCTTTTGAAATAAATTGTTCATTATTTTTCACCTACTTTATGAGCAGTAGTGTAATAACTAAATGAGTGAGTATCAAAAAAATTGTAATATTTTAGGACAATCGTTAAATATACGCACTCTTTGTAGACAAAGTTGATGATATATTTAAAAAACTCAGCTAAATATTAGTAAACAGTACTAATATATGAAATGACCAACATTATGTATTCTCTTAATAAAAAAAACCATTTATTGTCATTTTCTCATTTTTTTATCATTTAGTTAATTTTAGCGCAAAAACTATCAACTGACCACAGAGTCTATTAGATTCAAAGAACTTTAGTTTGCAAAGACAGATGCCCCCCCTGCATTCAGTGTTAAAATCCAGACATGTATTATCTGATAGACAAGCCTGGTTCAATGCACCGCGTCTTACTAAAAACAAGAATACATTTACATAATTAAAAAGTCACATGATCTGAATTTCTGTTATTTCTTTGTAATGCTAATATTCTTTTGATCAGTTTTAAAATTGAGGCAATAATTCGCGTTTTTTAATTTCACTTTTACATTGTATAGTCATCGCGAAAGTTTTTACATTTTGTAAATTCTAAAGTTAAAAAGTGAGCAATTTCTTGTACAAACCACACTGTTGCTGGGGCATATCGTCCAGTCCAAATCCTTGTCTGCATAAGCACCTTCCCTCTGTGGCGCTACACTCTGTGTTATTGTCAGCACAAACGTCACCAAGATCACAAGAATCGCCAAAACGAATCCTTGGTCCTGGAAAAATGTTGAATCTTAGAGATTAATGAATTCATTAAATTTATCAAATGTTAAAGCTCTGCGTTTATTTTGTTTTATATTTTCTGCTATATTCTTATGTTTACTTCTCAAGGATGTAACAAGAATAAAAGTAACGAACGAACATAACTTACGACAAATGCTGTTCTTCTCATAGAAGTCTTCTTTACAAAGACAAACAGACCTGTCACACTCAGCATTCACAT
Organism: Oconnorella tubifera; assembly: GCA_034700105.1. Taxonomy (NCBI): domain Eukaryota; kingdom Metazoa; phylum Annelida; class Clitellata; order Enchytraeida; family Enchytraeidae; genus Oconnorella; species Oconnorella tubifera. The sequence goes on from JAQIXG010003261.1 coordinate 11,935, forward strand.
CAAGACAAACATTACCAGACAAACAAGGAGTGCTAAGAAATCCTTTCGAGTCTACAAAGACACAGTCAAAAACAATTCAAAGATTAGAGTCTATTCATCTTTGAAATAATTAAATTCTCAAAATACCTGATTGTTGTTGTACTTGTTACCAAATGGGACAAAATGTGTAATCAGAAATCTTCCACTCCCTCCCCCGTCCCCCACTGACCCTGTCAGGGTTTTCATAATTGGTCAATTGTAAATATTTGTTTTGTAAAGTATCCCTGGGTTGATCTGGCGCACTAGTCTCTAAGTGAAAGCAAAAGAATGATTAAGTTATAACTTGTATAGAATTTCTTACAACAAGTTCTGTTGCTAGCCTGATAGAAGTTTTCTCCACATTGGCAACTCGACGTAGAAATATTACACAAAGAATTATCTGTCAAACATCTGTCTTGAGGTTCACAAGGACTGCCCAGCTCTTTCTTTGCAACTAAAATATATAAAAACAAAAAATGTAGTATTGTAAAAAATTAAATCATTTTAATGTTACAACACACATGTAATGAAACGCAAAGTAAATAAGTGATATCGCATTAAAAAACATAGAAAACTGTTCAACATACAAATCAAACAAACTTTCATTTAAATCATAGAATGTCATTATTTCTCTTAATATGACTTCTACAGTATTATATCAGTATAAACACACACTAAAAAAATTGAAACGTTCGGGATAGTTATTTTAAAATAATTTTGTTAATCTTATATCTAAAACAAAGTCTATTTATAACATTTTAGTGCGATAAGATCCTAAATGACTACATCATGAGCACAAATAAAACAACCACTTTCATAAATAAACACTGAAAAAAATTCAAAATATAAACAAATAACTAAGGGTAAATAATAACTGCGGTAAATAATAATATTTACCACAAGTTGCATTGCGCTTGAAAAACGCGTCCTGACATAGACAGTATCCCAGAATGCACTGGGCTCCAAAATCATTACAATGACCCCCCTCTGTACACGGGGCACCCAATTGACCTTTAGCAACTAAGCGACACAATTAAAAAGTTACAATATTATTTTAATTTATTTATTGAAAAACATTCACTTGCAATGATGCCTAGCATTCACTTGCATTGATGCCTAGCATTCACTTGCATTGATGACTAGCATTCACTTGCATTGATGACTAGCATTCACTTGCATTGATGACTAGCATTCACTTACATTGATGACTAGCATTCACTTACATTGATGACTAGCATATTCACTTGCATTGACGCCTAGCATTCACTTGCATTGATGACTAGTGAATGCTAGTCAGCGATGCACTGTAGTCACAGTAAACCAATGAATACTAAATATGCTAGTGTTACAGATATGCAGATTCATATTAATTGAAAATTGCTTACTTAAATTCTCACAGTATTTCTGCAAAAAAAAGAAATAAATACTCTATTACTTTTATTTATCAATGATTGTAATCTAAAAATAAAGTTCTTAACTTTTTTCAGTGTCACTTACAACAAGTGGCATTGCTGACATAGAACAATTCCTGGCACTGACATATTCCTGCGCGACATTGAGTGAATGCACCCGCGCACTCATCTGCACTTGTGCATGACTTACCAATCTCTATAGGACGTCCTGTAATCACAAAGACTTAGATCCAAATCCAAGTAATTAACCAAGATAATTAATTTATAATTAAGTAATTATAGTTATTAAGATGATTTTCAAGCTTTTTTAAGCCGCTATGCTCAAATAAGAGAGATACTGTTTAGCATCATCAACTGAGCATAAATGACAGTTCTAAATGATGAGTATTATCAACAACTTTCTCAAACATCATATGCAGACTCATCTTAATATACATAGTCAAGTTTCTTATTTAATACACAGCATATAATAACGATTTTTACATTTTCATTAACTCTACTGTTACCAAATCCTATGTCTACCCCTGTATATCAAAGTAAAATATTTAACGTTGTTATCTTAAAATAAAATGATAACGATAATAATGCTCGATGTAACTGACTACATGTAGAGTTTATTTTGTAGTAGTCGACTACACATACACACATTCCCTCGGTACATGTGGTGTTGGGGTCCAGGCAGCCCCCCCCAGAGAGACAGGGGGAGTCCAGCTTTCCTGCCGAGCCTAAGTACATAAAAAAATAAAAAGCATAAGTAAAATAAAGATCATTAAATATTGGTTAATATCACATATAAAATTAAGAGCTATAGATGTGAATGTATAATCAGCTTACCTATACGAAATATAAATGTTATATGAACTGCTAAATGCTTGAATGCTACTCAATTTTGATATTAAAATCTGGTAATAATAATAAGCATTAATTTGTCAATTTTCTATATAATTTCTGTCAAACATTTAATCATCTAACATGTTCGTAAAATGTTAACATTATATCTTTTCTTTAAGATGGAGAAATAGATTCACTAAATCTTTTCATCTTATGTACCCTTCTCTTAACCCATTAATCACTTAACAAATATAGGTTAAATACAATTAATGTATAAATATTGGTTCTAATTTGAGAACAAATCAAATGTCTATCTACTGCAAACTTGTCCATCTTGACTGTAATTCAATCTACAAGTACAGACAGATGCGAGACAGACAGAGTTGATATCCAGACAAATGTCATCAGCATTGCACTGACCGGACAGTGGCACTTTAGCTACTGAAAAATAAATTAAAATATTTTATCCATTTATAATAAGAATGCAAGGCAGAATATAAATCTAAGATTGACTTTTATTTCCATATATAGAGATCTGCTAATTATTTTGATATCATTTCAATCAATGCATTTACTGCTATTATACTGTTATATACTATTATATAGTCTATAGAGAATTATACGATGTTGTTATACAGTATGTATCCTAATGGTACAATCTCATGTTTTTACTGTTATACATGACAGTCATCTCCTATATTGTTATATACTGTTATATACGTTTGTTTATTATTATATACCGTTATATAGTGACAGTATAGTACATAACAATACATAAGCGCATACGACGTTTCAGCAGCATAATGCTGCTATGAACTGTTTATCCTCTAAAATCTATACAATATAAAGATTAGACCAATTACAGCAAGTTTGATTCTTAAACAAGAAGTCATCAGAGCATTGACAGATGTGTGATGCAGAACACTGAGAGTTGAACTCCAGACACGTGTCATTAGGCAAACATGGTGTGCCTACAAGGCCCTTGGGTTCTACAACAAAATATCATCATCATCGTCATCATCGTTATCATCTTCATCATCATCCGTATTATCATTTAACTTATGCAACCCAAATGATACTGCGTGTATAGAATTACTATTATTCTATTTTAAAGAATTATATATATCTTTATTCGTCATCAAAGACAGAAATATAACATGGTACAAATTAAATTAGTGCAACAATTACAA
>JAQIXG010003262.1:0-15379 GCA_034700105.1 Oconnorella tubifera
CCCCTTCCCCCCTAATTCAATCCTCATCCTTTAAAGATCGACACAAATCTAGAATACGCACACATAGAAACCGAAATGTATACCGCAGCAAAATATGTAATCTGAAAGCATACATAATAAAATTATGTACAAGCTATCGCCCGTTCTCATGGCATCACTGAAGTCAACTAAAAGCGACTATTTTAAGGAAGGCACCGTTCAATTACATAACGTAATTCATAAATAAAAATTAATTACTCTTTTAAGTTTTCTGTTCAGAGTTCTTTATTATTTTTATGTATGCTCTTCTCTCATGATCCTGTCAGAAGATTTACTGAAAACTTATTTCAGTTAACATCATCTTAAATGTATATATCCATATTCCGATATTGTGCCGATTTAATACTGAATAACTCGTAAAAAGTCACTTCATTTGAATCATGCTAAATAATTTCTCATAAAATACAAATTAAACAAGAAAACTATAGACTAGTATTTAAAAACTGCCTAATCAATATTGATACAATATTGATAAAATCTAAAACAATTATCTTAAAAGGTGCTAAATATTTGTGTATGCAGAAAAAGGTGCATAACTTATGTATGCAGAAAATATACATTTACAAACTTTCAAAATAATCATTTGAAGCTTAATAATTAATAGTTTAGCTTTAGATTTCAATCTACTTAAATCTATAATAGATTTAAGTAGATTGAAATATGTATTTAAAAAACGGAGTAAAACGAGTAATACGTAAAAATAGCGGCTTAAAACGTCACAGGATTTAATGTTTCACTAGGCAGCAAATGATATCATTGCAATGCTTCCTCGATTGCTGTGACTGTAATCAAATTGTGATCCATTTTACTTTTCTCGACATCTGGCAGTTATGGCATAGGACGCGACGTTCACGTCACAGTTCGTGCTGCAACTAACCAATCAACATTTGCTTCAAAGGAAAGCTTTAATCCAAATTTTTTATGAAGAAGTGGGAGGAGGGGAGTATTTGTCCGTAATTTTTGAATAACTCAAATTTTTTTATCAAGTTTTCTTTCAAAATAATCTATAGGTAATAATATCTCTTGTATGGGATAGTCAATCGATATGTAAATGTTATCGCTGCATTATTATTTTTAACATGTTCAATTTCTTTCATTTAATTGTCTTCAAATTTTTAATCTCAGCAAAAGGATCATTCTGCGGAAAACGATAGCCTCTATCCTGAATCATGAATCCTTGAATCTAAGCTTTACTGTAGTTTCTATTGCTTCGAAAGGCATGCGGTATTCATCAAATGCATATTATGCACATTGCACATTGCATATTAAAGTAAATTTCTTAGCACGCTCAAAATAATAGACATGATCAGAAATAATTCTGTAATAAGTAGGCTGATCGGATGTTTATTATTGCATAAGCAGGAGGCATATTCTGATATTTAAAACATTTGAATGATTATAAATCACTTGTGAATATTCAGTGATATGTTAAACAAACAGCTTGTTCGATAACTAAAAGTTACAACTGGCTACTGGGTTGCAGCGAGGAAAAGCAGTAGTGGTATTTGGAACTTCATAGACTTGTGAACTTTTGAATATGGATATTATGTTATTTGTAATATTACTATTGTTTCAAGTGATTTTGGAATTCTTACTTTTCTTGCATATTTCTATTGCACATATTTATTGCGTATTTTTTTAATTAATTTTTGTTTCTATAGTTACATATTTTTGATTAATAATCACATAGATTTGTAGTAAATTATTATATATTTATTATAATATTAATATTAATAATTGTTTTAAAAAGATGTTCATTGTGGATCACTAGTCACAAATGAAATTAGCATTCCCAACCGGTGCACTATAGATATAGTCACATACATCCCCAAATTACAATGTCTCATTGGCAATTGGGACAAACTCACGCGAAGAACAGAATTTGAAAAGTATTTGATAAAAATTTGGACTCAGATAAAGAGGCTACTGTCCCAGCTGCAGAGGCTGCTGATCTCTGTACATAAGAAGGTGCCAATATTTCTGGGAGACAGCGTAACAACAATTAATGAGGCTTCAGATTTTTTTACAACTTATTTATTAGCTACAATCTATGACGTTATATTTGAGTGTGCTATTTTGATAATTATAATATAGAAATTATATGACACCAATATTATATTTATATTTATAAATTTCGCTTATAGTTTATTTATAATCTCAATTTATTTATAATAAATCGATTTTTTTGCAAAATGGAAAGTTCGGTCGTAGTGGATACTATCTACCCCCTGGCGAATCCAAAAGGAAAAAAATTAGTTTGTGAATTGTGCAAGAGTCCGGCTACAATACGTTGCATGGGCTGCCAATTGACTTACTATTGGTAAAAATAAATATTTTATAACTTTATCCTAACCTTAATTTTAATCATAACTTTAACCTTAACCACGCAATAAAATGTTTAACAAAGGCTAGCTGGTTTACTACTGTTAAAAAGTAGATTTAAAAAATCTAATAATAGCATTTTTGCAGATTAGTATATTGTAAAAAAATTCAATATCTGTTTTTCTATTGTCAGTTTTTAACCCTTCACAATTAGTCGAATTCCTCTTTATTTGAATAATAGCTTTCTCCTGTAAGAAATTTATTTTGGTGTAATTGTACAATAAGTTTATGATTTACTGCTTGATAAGAGTATCTGATTTCGATTGCGTACTTAAAATTGTATATACTTTTTATATAAACCACCGTATACTTGTATTGTGAATATTTTGAAATTGAGAATATCTTAAATATGAAGGGTAAAAACTGATTTTGATTGTAAATTGATTTTTAACTGCAGTACAAGAAAGCATCAACATCTAGACTGGGAGGCAATTCACGAAAGAATTTGTTCTCTTATGATACCTCTAAGAAAACCTGACACCACTTCGCTACCTTTTGTGGGATCAATTGAAGACAAGGCTATCAAGAGCAGAAAAAGATTACAACTACAGGTTAATCTATTAACTATTAACAAGACAGTTAACTTGAGATATTAACGAATAGTTATTTGTTATTATCTGCAGGTTAACTAGTAGGCCTACTAGTATTGATCGATTTACTGTTTCACTAGTTTATCGATCTATTGACTGCTTCATTGATTTATTGATTGATTTGATGTACAGGAGCATTTGCTGGATATGACCCGTTCAGTTGGACAAAGGCTCCTATTTGAGGGCAAGGCCCTTGAAGCCATACCAGCGGCCCTACAGTCTCTCAGGTTCGCTATCGACATCTACGGACTGCACAGCATTGACCTCGTTCCGTCCTACCTACTTCTAGCCGACGCTTCCATTGGTTGGTATTTATAGATATGAACCGATCTGAACCGATAGATCTTATAGATTTAGTAGATTTTGTATTCTGTCATAACTCAAGAAATGAGATCACTCTAATTAAATGCTGAACTTTTCATTTGCTGCAAATTTATTTATTTTTTTACTTATCTTTTGCTTAAATTTTAATTGCCCCCCCCCCCATCCCCTACAACTTACAGCAGTGGGTCGTATCAAACAGGCCCAAGATTATGTCCTCCAGGCCAAATGGACGACCCTTCAGGCTCCCCACGCGCCCAACACCATCAGACATAAGCTGCATCGCATCCTCGGGTTTTTATCTGCATCAAAGTGTGAATATGATGACGCAAGGCAACATTTCGCTGATGACGTAAGTTGTAATGTTAGAAGTTGTAATTGTGAAGTGAAATTTAATTTAAGTTGGTTGTAATTATTGTAGGTCGTAGTTGTAATTGTTGTAGATCATAATTTCAGTCGTAATTGTAAGTTTAAGTTGTAGCTGTACGTTGTAATTGTAGTTGTAGGCCTAATTTATAATTCTTGCTATAGTTGTAAGCTAAATTTAATTGTAAGTTGTAATTGTAAGTTTTAATTAGTAGTTGTAAGGGTAAGTTGTAAAATTGTTAAGTTATAATTATCAATGTAATTGTAAGTTTAAACTGTAAGTTGTTACTGATTTAATTGCTTGTAATTATTACCAACATGAAATTACCAGTAATCTTGTAAGTAATCTTACCAATAATCTTGCCGCAGATTTACTACGCGTCAATCGAGTACGGTACAGATAATATACACACTGCGAGCGGGTACTTTTATCTGGGCCGAGTTTTCCTGCGTATGATCGACAGAGACGAGACAGAGAGACAAACTTTTGTCCATCTTAGCAAGGCCGAGTCTCTCTTCGCTCAGGTTTCAACTTAAATTCTTAAACTTAATTCTTAAATTTTTAATTTACATTTTAAAATAAAATTCTTAAATTTGAAAAGTTTTCAATATATGGTTGTTGGGGACATGTGGCATTTGGGAAGGGGGGAGGGAGATGCGACGATATATGGGATGTTAAAGTATAGTGTAGACGATGTTTTTAGGGTTATTAGAGATGAAATGATTGTAAGGAGAGAAATTTGAGATGTTTTATAAGATATAAGTTCATTGCTCAACGACATATTTATAAGGTTGAACTAAATGTTGCATAATTAATAATTAAAACTAAACTTAATATGGGAAAATTAATTAATCAAGTTAAATTTAGTATTAGATAATTACTAATTAAGGTTAAACTTAATAATATTATTTCTGCTCTAATTACAAAGGTGACAGATATATGGTGTGATCACATGACTAAAATAATCAACAAACTGCGAGGTCACGAGGTACAAAGATTTGATTCTACAAAATTGCACCAGATGTCCATAGAAGAAGATGGAACGCTTGGTAATTGTTATCCAGTTTAAATTTTTAGATTTGTTACATTTTTTATTTGAAGATTGAGGGAAAAAATAAACATATCTAATACTAATTTTTACTCGTTTTTTCAAATTAAACTTTTGATCTGAATTTGCCATTTAACTCAAAACAGTTGAATTACACATATTTCAAATCAAAAGTTGAATTAGAATAATTTTATAATATTTGATAAATGAATCCCAATGCAGATCACTTGAATGCATAACCTAACCCCTTGTTGTAACCTAATTCTAACCTTAAACTTAATTAATTTCATATTTAAAAATCATTGTTATTGCAAATAGATGAGGTTCAGACAGCAGAAGCTGAGCAATCATTGACTTTTATTTATAATCTGAGAACTGAACTCAAACAAGCTTATGGTAAAAGCAAATCATCTCATTGTCTAGCCATGTTGTACTATCTATCTGACAATCAACAAAAGGTCTGTCTGAGGATTTGTGTTTTAATAGCTTTCCCCACCTCCTCCCCTTTCTCCCCTCCCCCCAATCAATGAAAAATCTTGAAAAGCATAAACTTAGTCTAACCCTATATAAAAACCTAACCCTAATTCTAAACTAAACCTAATTATAATCAAACTCTACACTTTAACAGTGACTTTTAATCCTAATCCATTATAAAATATATCAGCAAAATGAAAAAAGATGATTGAGCGTTTTAGTGCTAATGGCTGCAGCCTAAATTGAATTTTGGGCTACAGTCTATTCACACAGACTTACAATTTAACTTGTTCATAATCGCATTAAATTATTTCTACATCATAAAATAGAACTTATTTATTTCACTATTCAGATTTAAATTCACAGATTGTAAAGCATTTTTTGTTTTCAAAAGGCTTTAGAGTTTGGGGACATAGCCATATCCAACACTCGAGGTCTGGACCCGGAAGAAGAATTCATGGAACACACTTGGGAGTTCTATGACTTATATAGAATATCAAAGCCTCGTAGAAGTTCTAGTCAAGATGATGAGGTTGCTGATGCGAGTGTTGTCACGGGAGGGAAAGAAAAACGCCTTTCTTAGATGTTGACAAGGATAGTCTAAGGACTATAAAATGATATTTTAAAGGGACAATAGAATGACTAGAACATGATATTTTACGGATAATTTGATGACTACAAAATGACATTTTGACAATATTGTAATCATTCATTTTGTTCTATAATCAAATTTAGCATGACTTTTTTGACTTTTGTGAAGAACTTTCTATACTATGTAAATTTTGTTTGGGATGCTGCGCGAAAAATTGCCCTCTAGTCTAAATAAATTCAACTTTATCTCAATTTGTTGATGCACTCTAATGAAGGTCTAATATTTGAGCATTAATAAATAAGTCAACTATGACAAACAATTATTCTAATAGCAAATACATTTATAAAATAAATACAGTACATAAATATGAAGGCCTAAATTGGTCTATTTTATACATGACTAGATGTAATACAAAAACAATATAGTGAATGTAGCTTTGAATAAATATTCCCCTTAATTACATAGATATGACCAGAAATGATTCTGTAATAAGTAGGCTCATCGGATGTTTGTTATTAGTTATTACATAAGCAGGAAGAATGTTCTAATATTTAAAAAGTTTGAATGATTACGAATCATTTGTTAATATTCAGTGATATGTTATACAAATATCACATTCGATTTAAACACCAGATAAACTAACAGTAACTAAAAGTTACAACTATGTTTCGTTATAACTGGAAATTCTAACTGACTAAGCCAATGCGCTTTCTAGAATACTGATTCAGAGTAGGCACTAAAATATTATTACATTTTTCACCACACTTCTTAAATGTTACATAAGATGCTCTGCTATCATTACTTTTGCTGGAGCAGGTCCAAATGTAACTTGTGCAGTGCAACATTTATCAGAGGTACGTCCAACATGTAGAGGAAAAACAGTCTAGTTGTTTCTTCTACTTAAACTATTTCCTAATGTTGGGCAAGATTTTTGGTTTTTGTTGAGCTTATCAGAAGGCAGCACTGACAGTCTGCAGCTTTTAGAATTTGCTTTATTCATTAAGGACACAGGCGAAACAAGCTGGCGGTTGTTACAAGTACTTCTACTAACAGATACAGAAGGTCGGCGTACTATCTGATTGTATTGCTTGGTTGAAGCAGGATTAAAATGTACTGGAGATACAACTGGCTGCCTGCAACATGTATTACACGATGGACCCAATGTTACTGGAGATACAGTAAAGTCAGCACAACGTTCTTGCTTCATTGTCATGCTTACATCCATACTATCATCATTGAGTTTTCTTTTATATGTCAGCTTCCTATCACCAATACAACTATCAATTTGGCTCAGAACTTCACCGCTGCACTGCTTTTCTGAAGCACATGGAAAAACATTTTTCTTCATAGTTACGCGCAATACAGGAGTCTGGTTATTTAGTTTGTGAGAAATAACTGAGTATGTTTTAGGAGTTAAAGCTGGCATGAATCTTTTTCTCGAACCGTAAGGTGTTGTACAAATATCTGTCAAATTGATTGCATGCCTCTGATAATTCTTTGCAGCATTGACTGAGTGCTGAAATTTATTTTCTGTAATTTGAGATATTTGGACATTGGTTTTAGCTGCTATGATAGGAGATTGAATAAAATTCAACATTTTAATTGAAGAATATTTCTTAGGTTGAACTGGATGCGTATTAACTGAACGACGTGGTTGAATTTCAGAAGCTTTTGATGAAAATGTACGTGTTGATGTAACTGTAGAAGTGTTTGATTGGCTAAGATTTGATGATATAGTAACTGATGCATTAGATTGGTTGCTAATTATAGATGGAGATATAACTATATTACTCGGTGAAATATTTTCTAAAGTCCTTGATATTACAGAATTGACATTGAATGTGCCACATTGAGAAGCTCCGGAACATGGTGAATTTGTACATATAGTAGCAGCTTTAATAGATCTTATATTAGACTTGGATTGATAAATTGTCCCACAAGATAAACAAGTAGCAGCAGAAGCTTTTTGAATTTTTCCACTAACTGGAATCTTACTAGACTGCTTCAATACTGGCAAATCTACTCTGATGTTTCCATCAATAAACCTGCACTTCTTTAGAGATGGCTGATCTATAGTATCATTAATACAAATAGAATTTAAAAGTGTCAATTCCGGTGAATTTTTATCTTTACAAATCGGCAATGGCTTGGTTGAATTTTCTTTTTTAATAAACATTGGGTTTTTGCATGTTTCACTCAGCTTCAATAAAGATGATTGAAAACTCTTAGATGTCTTATTAATAACACTGGTATTAGTCTCGTGCTTGACTTTAGACTTTGTAATATCAGCCATCAAACTCTCATCATCTTGCGGTTGATAATATTTTTCATACCATTGTTTTAAGATGTTGTAGCTATCAGTTTTGATAGATTTCTGATCACGCGCAAAACTAGAAACATTAGAGTTTTTCTTTATTGACATGTCTGATGTAGTTACAGAAGATTGATGTGATTTTGACAAAAATTTACTTTTATAACTGTTTGTATTCAAACTCATTGGTTTATTATTACAATTGTCTTTAAAATAATTCAACTTTCTTTGATTTCTCACTGCTAAAATAGTCTTTGGTTTAATACTCTTATGAGGCAAAATTACACTACAATGATGACTACTGTTTTCATTGTTTTCTTTCAAATCTTTTTCTGTTTTTTTTACATAGTCTCTAATTCGTATCACTTTGTCTTCCTTTTTTACTTTTTCTATCATATTTTTATAAACTGCTGCGATATTATTGCCTTTCGATATATCTTTCTTATCTGTTTCACAGCCTTTCTCTTCAACATTTACATTTAAAGATGTATCCAATTTCTGTTCCAGTCTGTGTTTCCTAGCTTTCATCATAGCAAATGAAAGTCTGGAACAAACAATGCCTGTTGTGGAATTACTTGTATCGAAATCTTTTACTTGTATCGAATTTATTAATGGCACAGAATTTTCTGTATTTTTAATAGCATGTGAGTGAATTATAGATGACATGAAATCATCGGCTCCCTCTGTACTTATACCTTGATCTAATGGCATAGCCGTGCAATTGTTCAGTTCAGTTGCATCTTTGTCAAAAGAACAAAATAGACTGCTACAACGATTTCCAACAGAAATATTAATTTCAGATTTATTGTTATCTTCTGGTTTACTATCTCTTACACTAGCATCATTTAAAAGTTTTGTTAAGTTTTCTCCATCGTTTGATCTCTCTGATATTTCTTTCAAAGTACTTTCAGCTTGATTTAGAGAACTAACTTTAAAATTAGACTTGTTATCTTTCCCAAATAAATCATGCTTATTATAGTTATGCAAAATCGAGTCCATAGTTGGAATAACTGCTGATTTGTTCACTATTTTACACGGATAGTTATTCTCTGATGCAGAAAATTCAGAAGATCTACTTGTCAAACGTTTCTTTTGTGCGGCTAACATCATGCGAGTAGATGCAATACTGATCACTTTGTCTTTCGATGAGCTTCTGTTGCTTCTCGAAATTGACATATTGCTCAGAGATTTCGGCAACTCGTATACTACCCTCTTCATGAAACCATTTTTCTTAACCCTCAATGATTTCATTGTATTGCCACAATCAGATAGATTCCCATTACTATGCATAGAATCTTGACTACTACAACTACATTTATCACCGTGAGTAAAACTGCAGCAGGATCGAATGCGCTCCTGACTACTGGACAAACTAGTGTGGAGATCTCTAGGAATAGATAAGAGAAATGACGGAGTAGATACGGTCTGTGTTCTGTTACACATACGTCTGAGACTAATTTTTGAATCAGAACCAGACGAGAGAGATGTGGAATGAGATCTGTGAGAGGATAAAGAACGTGGAGTGTTTTCCTTGCAATATGATTTAGAGTTGGATAAATGAGATCCTGGGAATTCTAAGGAATTAGACGCAGATCCATCAATATCTCTTTGTTGTGAACCTTTTGATGAAGGCTTTGACAATAATCCTGAAAGAGAAGAGGATCCGAGAGAAAGACTGGATATAGAAGTTCTAACAATGGAAGAATCAGAACTAATGATCTTATCTTGATGTTTAGGCTTCAGTTGTTCCTCTTGTTGATGTGCAATGCTCTTATTCTGGCTATCGCCTTGAAGTACATAACTGTCTTTTGAATCTGAATGAAAGGACTCTGATTTGGATATATTTTTGTACTGAGATAATTCTATACTTTCTTTCTCTTCAGAGTTTGAATCTATCTTATTTTGTCCATTTCTATAAATGGATTTAAATTTAAATTTATTGTTTTGATGAATGGATTTCTTCATATCTTTGTGAAGAGATTCTTCACTTTGACTATTCTGTGATTCTTGGCAAACTGAATTAGTATTACTTATCTTATCAGAATGAGGCAAATTTATATTATCTTGAATATCATGCGTGTTATTTGTAATATGAGACTTTGCTTGTAAATTTTCAAATCTTGAAGGATGATCTGATAGTACACAAGATTGATTTGGTGAAAGATTAATCACTAATGTATCCAATTTCAACCGTGAACCATTGGCTGCCAGATTCATTTTGTCTTTAAAACAGCTCCTACTTGCAGCAGACATGACATTGACGTTTTTGAAAGAAACTTCTTTTGCGTCACGTTTATCTAAAGATAACCTTGAATATTTATGATTGAATTCATTAGTTGCTGTCGTCACATTTAATTTCTGCTTACTTATAATTTGAGAATTACTACTGTCCTCGATAATATTTACATTAACATTTCTAAGTCTAAGATTACTTAGAGATTGTTTGCTCAATTTTAAGTGCAACTTTGAGTAATTGTTTTGAGATGAAGATGCTTTATGACTGATCACAGTACTTTGTTTTTGTACAGTTGCTTTACTTTCATTTAAATTTAAAGTTTGATTGTTTGCAGCAGACTGAATGGGTATGTTACTGCTGGAAAGCAATGAACTTGTGCAAGATCTAGATAGACTATTACATGCATCACACTTTGTACTATTATTCATTTCAGTTTCATCATCTAAAGATTCGGATGATGATGATTCACATTCGTCAGAATTTTCATCAACACTGGATAACACACACCTTATTCCACTGCTAGCAGCTACAAAACCTGATCCCACAATATGTGGCAGAGGTAAAGAAGAAGAAACAAGATTATTCTCTGATGTTGCACTTTTAGAAGTACACTGATGATCAGACTCATCAGACCAGTCAATATCATCCATGAGGTACAGATCAAGGTCTCGGAAAGTTTCATCAAATTTAACAAACTCATCGGAAATTGTTCCTTCTTCACAATCGCTAGAAAATCTTTTTTCTAAACCAGAGTCACATTCAATTAACCTCTCACTTACATCAGAATCAAAATTATCAAAGTTTTGAAAATATGGCCTTCGCAACGTATTTTCATTAGCATCAGATCTCTGGTCAATAAATTTATCTGAAATGTCTTCGGAGCACCCATAACTAAATGCATTTGAAAATAAATCGGGTTCTTCTATTGGTTCATGTAATAGATTGCTACGAAATAGTTTTCTGTTGTTAGATAGAGAGTGAGCAGTAGATAAAGCAGAAGAGTTAAAAGATTGATTGAGAGAAAAATGTGGCTGGGAAGTTTTACCAAGCTCAGAATTTACTGTCATTTTCTTATCTACAGTATGTTTAGATGCACTCTGATGTGCATTCTTCTGTGTACCATTATTTATAGCGTTGTTTATATCATTGCTTATTTCTTTTAAATCAACCTGAAACAATGTAACAAATAATGACTTTATTAATTCAAAAACTAGAGTATTTAAAACTTCATATTCAGTGTTATTCAACAGTATTCCTGCAATCTTTTCATATCTAGCAAACGCCATTACAATAAATTATTGCTGAGAAATAACATTTCTATATAGATATATCAATTACATCAGCCAGATCTGAATCTTTCAAAAATGTAACAACAGTTTAAAAGTTAAAAATTGCAATTTAAAATTTAAATCTCTGAATTGATCTCTGAATTTATCAAAGTCTGGATCAAAAATTTTATATAAAATTATTAAATTAATCAAATATAATTACAGACACAAGTGGCAGTCTAATGGCTGTACCTTAGAAAATAATTTCTCAATGTTGTTGATACAATGCATTCTGGCGAAGTCACTCTTCGCTTTCTTCAACTCTCCCACCATGTTGGCCAACTCTTGTTCTCTATACTTTGCCTCTCTAAGGCTTGCCTCTAATGATGCAACATGATCCTGTTCTCTCTCTCTTTTAATCTCATAACACAAGCAATATATGGATCATCAATTACACTTGTTAATTATCTCAAATATCAAGCAGAATAGTTATGAAAGCATTATCAGCCACTGAAAACTAGTAATATATGCACTGAAATTACACTTATATATGAAAATGTATACATTTATTAATATTTTTATTCTATAGTATTTTAGTTTGTCTAGTTATAAGACAGTATTGAAAGCACAAACAGCAATGTAGCCAACCTATAAGAAATTCAAGCCAACGGCGTTAAGTGTATCAAAAAAAAAAAAAAACCTTTAATTGATTCAGCATCTGAAGTATAGTTTGCTTGTCATTGACATAGTTTAGCTTAGAACTGACACTAGACTGTAGATGACTAGAGTTGATCAAAGGTAACAGAGTCTCATGCAACATGTGAGGAGTATTATTTAAGTTACACATTTCTGCTATAAAATATATAACAATTTAGTTCATATTTAAGATAGGCCTACTATACATATATATATATACTAATATACTAAAGAATATTGTCTTTTAATTAAATTCTTATATTTTATTATTTATATTATATTATAATAATTTAAAATGTTCCTTGCTTATTAGAAAAAAATTACTTTTATTTTATAAATAACATAAAAGAGCAGTTTAATGACAGGTTTTAGCAGGAATCTAACTTTTCAACCAAGTCTTACATATGCAAAAGTCTAGCCAGAATCTAATTTTACTACTAATTAGTTAATATTAATTTTAAAAAGTAAGATCTAAATAAACTGCTAATTAAATTATTTTAACTTTTAACTGCTTAATTAAGCAATCAAAATAACAAATATTAATTAATTAAACCTATGGTACTTACCACAGTCATATTCTGGATCACAGAAGCTTTGCATGAGCAGTATATCAGAGCAGTATCTTAAGAGAGCACTCAGTCTAAGGCAAGAAGTAATATGACTACCAGTTTTTTGATCAGTTTTTTCATTTTTAGATAAAGAAGTAGATGATGCAAATACTTGTTGTAATAGTTCTTCTAATGATTCTTGCCCCAGATGTTCTTTCATTGTCTCTACATCACATTTCACTGCAATACCCTGTAGCCAGACCCGGATTTAGCTATGGCCCGACTGGGCCGGGATCCAAGGTAGCAGAGGAAAGCAGGGGGCAGCATAAAAAGCAAGGGGGAATTTTTTGAACTGTACAGTGGCCAGTGGCGGATCTAACGGTACTAATTTTGGAGTTGGAAAAGGTCATCACCTAAAAAAAGTCTCGGAAATTACCGTATCAGGGCATCCCAAATTTTTTGACCCAGGGCATCGCAGCACATAAATCCGGCACTGCCAGTAGTAGTTATGACAGAAACGCGAAAATTTATATATATGTCATATTATAACAGTATGCCTATGTCAAAATAAAATCAAAATTGTCCATACTTTAAAACAATATTGCTTTAATTAGATTAGGCCTATATATCTAAAGTTTTCTAATTTATTTTTTAAAAGCGATGGAAGAAAAATTAAACTAAATTGTATTTTACTGAGGGACTATTTATGCAATTAACTTCTAATAATGCGTTCTTCTAATAACTTCTAACGCGTTTAACTTCTAGCTGTTCTGTACGAATAGCATTCATATTTTAGTCATAATTAGAATTTTATAACAAACAAAAATATACTAACCGATCTCCTCATAAAAATGCATAGTTTAATATTTACGAATTAAAACTAAAAACTTTTTCTAATAAATAAACAAAAAAAATAAATTTAAAAATTTGTTGACATGTTGCTACCGATTTCGTTGATAAATTACAAGACGGATTTGTGGAAAATTTAACCCCTCCCCTTCCCCCACCCACCTGCCTTAATTTTTCTCTGCGCAAAAAATAAGCCCCTCTTTATCATTTAAACGTTTTGATTAGAGCTTTGACTAAAATTTCCTGCATTTGTCACTCTAAATTTTGAATTAGATCAAAAGTTTATTTAAAAATTAAGAATAGGCATAAATATGCAGAATTTTTTTAACTTTATATTTATTTTATGTGGCCACTTGAATAAAATGTATCACAGGCTTGAAATTTCAAGGGAAGTGGGGGAGGGAAGTTTTTTAATTGATTAAAAATTCAGCAATAGGTAAACCACTTTGATTTATCCAAGAGTAGCCTATATACTTAACCCTAACACTACTCATATAAATTTAATTTCTAATTTTTCTTATAAAACTATATAGATTTCAATGATGTTAGGTTTCGAGACAAGGTCTCGTCAAGACACATCCTCGAGAACAGTTTTTGAAGTCTCGGTTTTGGTCTCTAGGCCAAACGCTCAGGTCTCGGTCTTGGTCTCGGTTTCGAAAGATCGGGTCTTGGTCTCGAAGGGTCAGGTCTTGGTCTCGGTCTCGAAGGGTCAGGAATCTGTCTTGGTCTCGGTCTTGAGAAAAACGTTTTGAAAAAATTTCAAGACCCTGAAATTTACTTGATTGAAATTGCAAGGTTGAAATCTTGATATTTTTAGCCGAGCACAAATATTAAAATATTAGCAAAAATAGATGGAAAAAATATTGCAAATGCAGCTAAAAAGTAATATTATGGCGTTCAATTTAAGCAGCAATTTCCGATGCACACATATATCAGTTATAAGCAAAATCGACAAATATACGCAAAGATCTGTGACACTGCGTGTTTACATTTCCGTTTATGCTTTCACATGTGTTAAAATCTAATAGCTGTAATTAATGTAGTAGTAACAAAATAATGCTGCTTCAATGTATTACAGCATAAAAAAGGCTGGTGGTTTTTTGGTGGTTTTTTATAGGCTGATGGTTTTTTATTGGCTGGTGGTATTTTGGTGGCTTTTTATAGGCTGGTGGTTTTTTGATGGTTTTTTATAGATTTGTGGATTTTTGGTGGATTTTTATAGGCTGGTGGGTTTTTGATGGTTTTTATAGGCTGGTGGTTTTTTATAGGCTGGTGGTTTTTTGGTGGTTTTTTATAGGCTTGTGGTTTTTTATAGGCTGGTTTTTTTTTGGTGATTTTTTATAGGCTGGTGGTTTTTTGGTGCTTTTTAATAAGCTGGTGGTTTTTTGGTGGTTTTTTATAGGATGGCGGTTTTTGGTGGTTTTTATAAGCTGGTGGTTTTTTGATGGTTTATCTTAGGCTGGTGGTTTTTTGGTGGTTTTTTATAGCCTTTTTTATATAAAAAAATCACCAAAAAACCACCAGCCTATAAACAACCACCCATCCTTACCTTATCCTTACCTTATCCTTATCCTAACCTTCTCCTTACCTTATCCTTATCTTATCCTTACCTTATCCTTACCTTATCCTTACCTTATCCTTACCTTATCCTTACCTTA
>JAQIXG010003263.1:0-15378 GCA_034700105.1 Oconnorella tubifera
ATCAGTAAAAATAATCTAATTATGATTTAAAGCATATTGGAATCACAATTGATTTGAATGAAATATTTTAGCAAAACTATTACAGATAATGACATTTACATAGTATTCGTTTGAATTTTTACTGGTGAAATAACAAAATAATCTGATAAAATGTATTGAAAAATAATACTTGTAATGAGTAAGCTTAATGAATATGGTTATTTCAAGATATCATGCAGAGACTAAGGTATAATTGAACTGTATACCTGCGTCAGTATTAGGCTTCGCTTTTCGTCGATTTATTTTTATTTCGTCATCAGAACTGCTCGATTCGTCGCTAGCGACATGATCTAAACCTGATTATTTAATAAATTTTGTAAAATTGTTACATATTTAAATTTGTGTATATAATCTAATTCCTTGAAATAGATCACTATTGAAATGTAATATTGATGTACTTTAATTTAGACACTTAAAACATCTGTACTTTTCTGTGATTTAAAAGAATGGCAGAAAAATAAAATCTACTCGAATGCATCTAAACAAAATCGTTGCAATATAAAATTGTCCACTAAGATTTTAATGAAGTAATACACATGAATCAGATCTCTACATACAATATTATCATACAAATGTATCATGTATGATACAAATTTTATACATATGCTATCGAGTCTCGATTTTCAGATGTTTTTTTTATTCTCTCAGTCTATAGAGTCCTGAGTATATATATACTTAATATTTATTATAAACTATTCGTAAGTTATAGCCAGACATGCTACCTGAAACGTCATTTTACACTAATTATTTGATAAAAGTAATTAAAACGATCAGTAATTTATCACCAACCTTTGCCATTGGCTTGATTCCAAGTGGTATAGTTTCTAACCGCGCCGCCGGACGTTCTAATTGGTCGAACGACGTTACCATGGTGCATTGAACCATTGTCCCCGCTGCCCTTAGCGCGACCTTCACCCTTCTTTATTTCGGGAGGCCTAATAAATCTAGGCAGACCTTGATAAAACCACGCCCCTGATCGTTTCCATAACTGCCAAATAAATATCAATTTAAATTTAATGTAATGTCATAGCTGTAAATAGATGTTTTAAAAGGTATCTGAAAATTCAAAATGAAAAAAATTAGGATTTCAGTTAAACAATGATTAAACTGCAATTGCTTGTTTGAATATGTCGTTGCAGTATAATTCTTATATTATCTCACTTCTCTGTTTTCACTGCAGATCTTGCAAAGCCATATAGCCCTATGTTGTCCATTAAATGTATCGACTCCACATTTTGAACATACAGCCTGCGATAATATAAAAATAGTAAGCAATAATAATATAAAATAGTAAGTAATAGTAATATGTAAGCAAAGAGTTTTCACTTATTAGATCATTATATCTGTTAATCAGTAATATCTGTAATGTCCTGGGACAATTAATTTCAAAATATAAAGAAAATTTCATATCATATTTCTTTTTTTTGGAAAATGAAAAAAACTAAATTGTAATACAGAGATTATTTTCAACTAACTTTGAAGCAGTCATCACATCTAAGTGGCGATGCGCCCAGCAGTCCGAACTCGTCCCCACAGAGAATACAATGTGAACTACCATTGCCCAAAGTGCTACTTCGCATGTTGTCAACTTTATCCACTAGCATACTACAAAACATAAACATTGAAATTAAAATATATATATAGGGGAAACATATATGTAACAGAGTAGAGCTGAAGATTTGGAACGAGGGGCAATTACATTTTCTCCCCCTTTTTCTATGTGTCAAGATTTTTGAATTTTCACGAGTTAGTTCAATTTTAAATTTGCTGCGACGAAAAGATCTCATAGGATTTATAAGATGTGGTTAAATACAATAGAGATTTGATATCCTATAATGTACAGTGTAGTCTAAAAAAAGCTACGAAAATGTTGACGAATTAAACCGATAGTCAAATTTTCTGTTCAAAATGTAGAGTTGTTATTTCAAAATGTAGAGTTGTTACTTCAAAATATAGAGTTGTTATTTCAAAATGTAGAGTTGTTATTTCTCTTGCTGTCTATTAAGCATAATTAAATGCGCCTGAATTTCTGTTTTTATACCTGCATTAAAAAAACATCGAATATCCTGCAGCCGAATGATCTCGTTTATCTTAATTAATTACTTAATTAATTTAGATTCTACTGGATCGCTCTCAGCAGGTTTTATTAATTTAGTAGCAGTAGCTGTATTGATTCGCTAACGTTACAGTCTGTATTGCTATAGGGTTAAGTGCTCTCTCTTGAAACATTAAAGGATTTATTTCAAACAATGTTACCTCTTACAGTTATTTGCATCATTCGAAGTTTTTCCTCATTCATTTTATCTATTCAGTAATTTTACTTAGACCGATTACGTGCATATATAGAAGATATGCTTTTTAAACCAAAAAAAACAGAGAATCTAATTGATAAAATGTAAATTATTCAATATGATTTTGATTATGATTTTGAACCGTCGATATGTGTTGAATATGCACAAGAGAAAAAATTATTTAATGCAAAATGTAAGGATCAATGATAAAACACAGTTTAGCCGGATTTATGATTATTAAATAAATAAGCGACTTTCTTGAAAATCTTAAACCGTCTACGCATGATGAAAATGTGGCTTACGTAAAAAATGCTTTTTAACCAAATGTGAAAAAATTGCTATAACCAAATTATCTAAGCCAATATTCTGAGAATGATATTCAGTTTTTAAATAAGCCTATTGTGAAGAAACTATTTCTTTCGATATTTATCTTTCATCATCGTCTTAGCCTTGTTATCTGCTCACTTGTGATGCTTTAAAATGGACACTCCAGAAAGAAGTGAATTTCTTTTATTCTTTTTCAGAGTGGTAGTTTTACTGTATATTCAAGACAATTAAAAATGTAAATCGTACATTGGGAGAATATTCAGTATACGAAAAATTTCAGGGCCTATATAATATTTGATATCAATAATTATTATCATGACTTCAATCATGAAAATAACCGACTGGTTACCAGTATCAGCTACAAAAGGCCTGCTCTTTTAGAAAATAAATATTTGATTACAATATTGCATGGATTGAGCTATACCTAGTTTGGTCATATTTTATGCCTATAAAGCATAATTAAATTAAAGTTAAAACCTTTCACTTCATAGTTTTTAACACAAAAAGAGACATTGTTATCTTAATACTAGTAGGGATGAAATCTCTCTCAAGTTTCGTGCCAATAGTAACTCTCTTGCACGTTTTCATCTCGTATCAATCTTGTCAATTGCTTCCACTGCTCTCTGTCATCATCTACCTTTTAATGATACCACGCAAGACTTTCATCAAACTGAACAAATTTCAAGAGTTTCTTCTCTTTGGACTTTGTTCTAGCGTCATTAATCATGCAGTTTGAGTTGTAATGATTCAGCAAAAAGAACAGGTGCTTTGTGTATTACGTACAGGTTGGGTACTTAACGAGAAGTTTATAATAGTAAAGCATTATTATATAGTCTTACATATCTACAGTGTATACATTGTACTGTGTGCTATATAGTATACGTTGCTTTGTTGAAGATTAATAGACAAAAATAAAATACAAGATTCTAAGAAATAAATATTACTGTATATTACGATTGAATTTGCAGTTTGTGTAATGCCAGCTTTATCAACTATATCACATATGTGAATTTCTTATAATTCGAAAGAGCATGAGCTCTTAATAATAATTCTAACAATTATTATGAGTATACTCTATTATTATGCTGGAAAAGTTCAAAACATTATATTCATTAGCTGAAACTTGTCACCTTTAGCCTAAAAGCCGAGTATTTTAATTCTCTCTTACTTTCACTAATACCCAGTAATAAGAAATACTAATACGTTCATAATGATCAGATACGAAGCTTCAATGCAAGTCACGTCTTGTTCAAATGCTCTTTGAAGCAAGATAAACTGATGCATTGAATGTAAGTTGCTCGAGTCACAGTTATTATAGTGACTCCCCAGTGCAGAATGATGATTGCTAAGATATCTCAGTATTCGCTGATATACATACAATGTAGAATTCAAATTTATTTTTTGACATCTACTTATTGTATAGGGTGAAAGAATGAAATATTGTATTCAAAGAGGCATGTTGATATAGTGATGATAAAAGTATGTTGTCGTCCCTTTTTGCGCAGATTTATCAACTAGTATCTAGATTTTAAAAGTTGATTCATGTGGCTTTTTGCAGTGTATAGTAAAATGGAAAAATATCACAAAAGTTCTCATCACAGTTTAGAAGCACTTAAGCAAGGACTTTTTGCAAGATGGTCAGTCCGCTATTTCTGCCATCAGTCAGTCTAATCTGTCGACCTTATTATATCCGATGATTATCCGTCTTCTTAGAGTGTCGGCTGAACTGCAGCAACTTGATCGATCTCATCAGAAACCTACTATAGAGTCGGCACAAACATTTTTCGTCTTGCCCTTTATATACTAGAGTAACTAGACGCATTGATAGATATAAAATAAATGTAATCTATTTTCTATCTCTCTCGAGCCTTTTCTGTCTCGCATTTCTCGAGTTCTTCTTTCATCTTCTTTCTTTATCTTTATATTTTCTTTTCCTACTATATTTTCTTTCTTTCTTTGTTTTTTTTCTTTCATTCTTTCTTTCTTTTTTTCTTTTTTCTTTATTTCTTTCTTGCTTGGTCTCTCTCACTTTCTCGCTCTCTCTCTCTCTCTCTCTCTCTCTCTCTTTCTCTCTTTCTCCCTCTCTCTCTCTCGCTCTCTCTCTCTCTTTCTATATCTCTCTCCCAGTCCTTTATCTTTTTCTCTCTCTCTCTCTCTCTCTCTCTCTCTCTCTCTCAGTCAATCCAACTGATACGAAGATCTCTTGAGAAGCCAAGAAAACTGCAGTGAATCACACTGAGCGTCGACAAGTCCATCAGAAAATTAATTACCTCGCAACATTGACGCCGCACATGCTACCTCACTGCGGGTAGAAGAAGAAGAAGCAGCGCGGCAAATTATCTACAGAAATTTATCTCGTGGAACGAGATTTTATTCTCGAGTCGACTCGACAAGTTATTAGGCGTGATGTTTCCATCCGACGAAATTTGATTCTGCGCACAGTAGTTATGATAAAATTTAAAGATGTTATTATAATTTTGATCGTTTTAAACGATTTGTCGGTTTCGGGATTTATTGTGTCTTATTTTAATGTTAACACTTGGTTCTATATCCGGTTGAGATCCCTTTTCAACCTAACTTACTACAAATCGAGTTAATAACGAAAAGGAATAATTTAGGTTCAAATATGAAGTGAACTTTTATATCCAATTATATTTCTCATAATTAGTTAAGCATTGTAAATAAATGAAAAAAATTATTCTTTTGTGTTAAAAAGAAATTACGAATTAAGTTTGTGTTCAAATTGAACAGGCAACTAATACTATTGCTAGATGCTGAAAACTGACAACAGGAAACATTTTAACATAATATAGCGACAAAAGGAGATAGAAAAATAAAATTACTCTTAACAAATTAAGTAAATGATATAAAGCCTGCAACTAATTAATATAATTAATCATACAGACATTTTGTACTATCTTTTATTGAGAATTGCACAGGACGAGAACCAGCAAAAAATCGCACACAAATAAAAGAATCATAAACAAAAGAACGATCATAGATTATGAGATTTTTTGTTGAAATCTAATTATTCATGAATTATAATTAAATGCATACAGACAATTAATGCTTAATGCTTTTGTTTTACCTATTGATTGAGTTATCGGTCAAAACACAATGAACGTGAATTGCGCATTGAAAATAAAAATACAGAAATACAAGAATCTATTTGAGATTGAAAAATTCGAGATTGAAATTTGAAAAATTCAAAGATTGGAATATTTATGTGTACAATTCTCTACTTTTTTAAAAAATGACCTTCTTTTCAAAAACAAATCAAATTGAATGTGTTAAAATTCTAAAGATTTTGATTTTGGTTTCATCAGCACTTTATTTTTATATTAATCGTTCAATTAAACCGATCTGCTTTTCAAAAACAAACCATCATTAACAATATGTTCAAATTCTGCTGATTTTTATTCATACAACTTCATTTTATATTGATAGATAAATTCAAATTTATTTGAAAAACAAGTAAGTGAATCACCCTATTCGTTCCATTTCGCATTGATCGATCATTTCAGCCTGGCGAATTACACGCAAGATATGGTCAGTCTCTTCTGCGCTTAATTGATTTATTCTCGTGATGGTAGTCACCTGACTTGTGTGAACTGACCAGCCTGTTCCAAGCCTGCAATAAATATCATTTATTATGTAGTTTTTTACTATTACAATACTACAGTAATCTAAGTATGATTGTAAACTGCAAGCTAAATAGCATCGTTGGTCTATGCAGGAAAATACAGTGAATGCATTTGGCATATTCCAGATTTACACAGTAGGATACAGAAACAACATCTACACAATATCAAGCAATAGTGTCATGACTGATTTTATTTTGAATAAACTTTCGGAGAATACAAATAGTCACCACAGCTAATTCTACTCTACTGATAATTAAAAACATATCCTGTATCTTTGAAGATAGTTAGTGGAATAAAATGTTTTTCATTCAGTTATTCTAATATGCGAAAATATCAAGTCAATTGAAATTGTATCTTCAGACTACTGATCTTGACTACTGTACTCGAATCATTCGGTCACAAAGTATGCCAGACAGCTTTTTATGCAGTACTCTAATATATTATTACAGTCTTTAAATAATAATGTATTCTATTGCCATTGATTGTAAAGATGTCACTGGCTTTAAGTCAGTTCTCCTGTAAAAAAGTAAGATATCGTGACTTACTTGGCTCTAAGTGCAAGTTGTCGATCACTCGGACACACCCAACGCTCCATTCAATTAGAGTAAATAGCTCAAGTGTAAATCAACTAAACAAAAATACTCTTATAATGCGATCTTCTAATCAAAGAAACTCTGCTGCTGAATATAGAAGATAGGTCTTAAAAATAAATATCAAATTATTATACATAGAGTATTCAATACAAGTTTGTTATTTGATAAATAAACCATAATTGTACAATAACTATCTGACAAAAACTTTACTTGTTTAAAATTGTATAGCATATATAGCCTTACTGTAGATGAAATCGATTTTGCAAAGAAGCAATAGCCTACAGTTTAAACGTGCTCGCGCATAATATATACGAAATGAATATAATGTTGTTAGCTTGCTATCTGTATTAATATGTGTGAACTCAATTAGCATAATTTAACGAAGATGAAATCTTTCTTTCATTTTTTAATACATTATTCAGTAAAGCACTGAGACAAGTCTAACAAATAGATAAATAAATATTGATCTCGACTTTTTCTTTGTCTATTGTTGCTTATAAAATCCGTTAATCCAAAAAAACAGAAATTAAACTAATTAAACACTAAGTCTTAATCATAATGCCAATCCATTCATTTAACACTGCACATTTATAATGGTATTTATAATGATTATAGTTATTTAACGAGTGAGAATGATTAATAGTTATTTGTAACATTAACGATACATATTTTTATTTATTTATTTTCTTCAGCGTTATTTCTTTTGGTGAATTACGTTTTAATTTCTTAACTATTGAATACTAGATAGCATTTAATGACTAAACGATGTATAGCCTATAGATTGTACTGTATCATTACTATCAATGCACACGCCGAAGGTCTGATTGCAGTCTCACTGAATTGTTTTTACTTTGCAAAACAATTAGTATGTTACTATTGCTGTCTGCGCTTGCGGCGGCGTAAAAAGAATGCACGCAAGCGACTACCGTATGCGGCGGCGATCACGAACGCGAGTCAAGCAATACAACGCAAGCATACAAACAAACGCAAGCATTCAGTCGCGTGCCAAAAAGAAGTCATGAAAAAAGATTGAAAAAATGTGGAGAACTTAATCTTTTCAGTAATAAATAGAGATTTAAATTGATGAGGTTGAAGCTTATTTTATATTTGAATTTAATGAAAAAAAGTTAAAAATGAATCGCTGAACTTTTAGTAATGTATTAGTGCTTACTATTGTTAATTAATATATTATTAACGAATGCAAATTTTATCACGGAGCACTTGAGCTGCTGCTGATCTTTCCATAACGAATGTGTTTATCTCATTCAGAAAATATTCTTCACGTAACTTGTAGATTAAAACTGAATGTTGATGGTAGCTTAATGCTAACGTTTATAAGTGTATGGACAAATACTTTAATTTTTAGACAATTCGTTGTTTGTATTTCTGAAAAGTTGTAAATTTTCCTAATTTAAAACTCGTTTGAAAATTATGTTAACAATGTATATTTACCAGTGAAATAGAAATCGTGTATGTGCGAGTAAGCAGTCAACAGATTACGAGATCAAATACATTATTTAAATCTTACTAGAAGACATCATTTTTTATGCAATCTCTCCAAATATTCAGCTTACATCACATCAGATAAACAGATAGATGAATCAAGATTGCTACACAGTCTACACACATTAACGATTCGGCCAATAATCTAATCCAGTTATAACATTTGATTCATTGCTAGAGTTTTATGCCAGTGACAGAATAAATACATCACGGATTCACAATATAAAAATTACACCCCTGTTGTACAATGATTACACTCTTCGTTTATTTGAAAGGACAATAAATATTCTTTTTATGGTGAATTTAATTTGATAGTTAAACAGTCGTGTTTGAAAAATTGCTGGTTGCAAAGAGCTATGAAAACATTTTGACCATCTATTTCTACAAGATATATCATAAAATGGTTTATTTTTGACTAACTCCATTCTTGCTCTAACAATTGTTTAAAATTCTTATATATACCGTTTCGATTTAGTTTTCATGTTGCACCATTTAGAAGAACTTAAATCCTGTATATCTGATCGTTGATCTACAATTTATGTGATCTTTATTTAATTATATTAATTTTTTTAAAAGAATAAACTGTATGTAATCCGATTTAGAGTGCGACTTATTTCTCTAAGCTCTGCTTTCTCTGTCTCTCTATAAGTAACACAAGCCATAAAAGCATTACAGAATAATCATCATTAATTCAAAGCAACGCAATAATGCCTTCAGTTGTTCGCTCAGTGCACAAACTAAGTGCTTAGCATCACGTGACCACCAGCCTGTCCAATGAGGCTTCAGGTAATGATATTCACCGTTAAGAACCGGAAACAGGAGTCCGGCCATTAGCGCCATTTTGACGGACTGAGGATAGAGCGAAAAAGTGACAGTAAAAATGTAAATGGAGAAGCTGCAGTTGCCTTCGCGTTAAAGCCGTGATAATATATGTCTGCAGACGATAACATTAATGCAGTGCATTGCAATTATCAAAATGATCGTGTTTACGTGTTCATTTGGGAAACTCCGCGTTATTTAATATTATACAATTTTGTTTGCTTCTAAAATTCAACGTAGACAATCTTGAGAGATATATTGGAAAAGTGTTTACATCTAAAAATATAAATTGACTATATTTTCCATTAATAGTATTTCGCGCGCATTGAGATATAAAGGATCTTGAAAATTATATTTATCCTAAAATAGTCTTGGACCTGAAAAGAGCTTAATCTCTCTCGTCAAGAATGGGTGTCAGTAAAATTTAATCATCACTACAAACTAGAACAGCAATATCTTGACAATTTTTGCTAATAAAGAATTAATATAAATTCTAGTAAAGAATAAATAAAAAAATAAAATTAGTAAATAGTTTAAACTTCGAATTCTAAACTTTCTATTTATTTTTTATATATTTCTATAACGGAAATAATCTTATCATCGAAAATAAATGTCTGCTTACAAAAAAATGTACATAATTTATTCTATCACGATCTTCATTTGATTCCGCTTGGGGCTACGTCTCATCTTCATCCTCAGTGGACCGCTAGAAATAGTATTTTGCTGATATTGGATCTTTTCTTTATAAAAAATATCACTACTATAAAGAAAGTCGATGCTCTATGCATTCGAAATCAGAATTATATTTTTATTGAACAGACTATTTTGCTGCTCGTTGCAAAAATATAAAATATATCCAGTTGCTTTCAACAAATTGGAAAAAAATTTGCATAGAAAGGATGGAGGGTATTCTTTTTAAAAACTGAATGACATTTATCTTTAAATTAATATTATAAACAAATAATGATAATAAAATGATCAACGATATAAAACAGTGCAATAGGCCTACATTTTATTTATTAGCTTTCTTATAATGTGAAATATCTATCTCTATCTCTATATTTATCGTCTATCTAATGGACTATAATATAATCTTACAATATATCTGCGTTTTATGTATTGCAACATGTTTTAAAGACTCGACTCCAATTTACACTTAATTTCTATTGTTTTTTTATTTCTGTTATTTGCATTGTCTTATTTTTTGTTTATTTTTTCAAACAGACATCGGTCAAAATTTTAAGATTTCAAGTTGTCTTACTTAAACTATCACTAGGAAATGACTCATTTATGAAAAAGTATATATTTGTAACATATTCAATAGTAGTAACTTTGATTTTTTTGGACAGGGGTTAGAATATATCGTTATATACCGTTATTTCTCGATTCATTTTTACTTCTAGCTATCAGCCTCTCACTGAAATAGATCTACGCTAGAATCTACAGCAATTATAAGAAACACTTCAAAACAATCAGTCAAACGGACGGATATTCATGCAGCATTTCTATGATAAAGGACAGAAAGGATTCTTTTTGTAGAAAATGAAAAACAAGATTTTTCCGTTTTCTGGATTAATTCAAACAATGAAGAAATATTGTCAAAACTCGTTAGAGAAGTAGCTAGATTGAAAATGAGAGGTCCAGGTTCGATTCCCAGAGAACTCGCTATTTTACTAGTTGCACCCTTCAGTTAGGTGCTTGAATTAAAGCTACGTTTGAGACATCGTTTATACAATACGGTAATCCAGAAAACTACCTGCAGTATATTGGGTTCAGTCAAATTAAATAAATGTAACTGTGTTGTATATGTCGTATACTAATATTTTTAATGGTAATTTTTAGTTTTTATCTGAAATCGATCTACATTTTGTATATTATCTATTATACTCATAACAACATATTATTATCTATTATGGACATATTATTAGACTTAATCGATAACGATCGATGATTTAAAATAATAAGATAACTAAACCTGAGATTTTTTTAAACTTCTGCGTTGTAAAAGATTCCACATGTAATGATTTGAAAATATTTACACGCCGCTGACAAAGTTGTAATAATTGTGTGTTTTTTTTACTTACATTAACTCATTTCCTGACAATGAAACGTAATTATGCTTAATTGCAGAATGAATTAAACAATTTTGTCTATTTTCTAAGTCTATAAACGCAATCGAGATAAGTTTCAAATCTAATTTCTGGTCATTTAATTAAATTCTTTCTCATTCCCAGTTTGGCTCCGTTAATGCGACTTTTAATTCGCAACAATAATATCAGATTAAGAATCTATTTTAGAATATGCAATACGACAGCAGTGGTGTTGTTGTTACGTTTTTATTCTTTAATATATGTAAATTAATTTAATCTGCTAATTTTGTTCGTACAAAGTTTTCGTGACAAATAATTTCAATCACTATGTCTTTCAAAAAGTACGATATGTTTAACAAAACCTATCTTCATAATTATTATAACAATAATAATAGTTTTTATGTTCAGTCTCATTTTATAACCGATATAACTCAATGTTTCTAATCATAGATCCACATTTGATGTCCTTCGAGTAAAGTTTTATTAAGATATGAAATATCTGCCTTTCTAAATAAGTCACTATATATAAGTTAATGTAAGTATTTGAAGTCTAATACTCATAACATATTCCTACGCGTGATAAATTATAAATATTCGAAAATGTCCACTCATACATGTTCTCATTAGAATTATATTGACCTAATCATAACAGTAGTAAGATCACGTTTCTGATCTGCTTCAGACAAATCTGATCTATTAGCATCGTTATTGCGATATGTTAAAAAGTTGCATTATAGAATTTTCTCAATTGCATAAAAGTTCAAATATTCGTAATCAGAACAAAATTTAATCATCCAAGATAGAGTTCTTGAGAGTATAAAATGCCATTTGAATCAACAATATGTCAAAATATTGATGAGATTTGATCCTTCTTTACAAATAATACAAATAACTATTTACAATCTACTGCAGATGGAGATGAGGAATTTAAAAAACCCTGGACCAATTCTGGGAGTGTCAGGAGGTGAAGTGAGAGAAAAGTAATTTTTTTAATCATATGATTACCAAAAAAATCAAACGATTAAAACTAAACAGGTTTAAAAAGACCACAAAATTTGATAATATGATTTACAACAAGATGGTCTTATCGAAAAAATTACACCATCTTTCACTCGTAGAGATTGACAGCAACGGTTTAGATTCTAAGATCTTAAAATAAGGCTGCAATCAATATCAGTTTTCCGTCAGTTACATATTATAACATATCTCGCCGTGCGCAAGCTTATTTTTAAATATATTTATCTAAGCTTTTTCCCGAAAGCGTCATTTGGAACTGTCGACACCAATGAAGCAGCAACATTATATTTATCTAATAATACATCAATTTGTATTTTTCTACCATGTAGCCTACCAATTGTTTACAATACATTTATTTATCCGCGCGTATGTGGATAAAATAATCGCGAGGATTACTTAGAAGCAAGGGTTTAAGCTAATCATAATCATCACGTAGATCATAACCAGATCTATTAATAGAATCTTGACTTTCAAGGTGTAACCATCATTTTCAAATATCGCTGTCAGCTTAAAAAAATTGAAGGATTAGGTTGCTGCTGTGTTTAACCTGCAGCAAGATCTTTAATAAATGACATTATGAAAAACTGACAATACATTCACAGCTCTGTAATGACGATATAAAATTTCAATCCGCATTAAATTTTAGATTCGTCTGTACACAATTCTAATAATGTTACACCACCGACCTTTACAAGCAGAAAAATGAACCCTGAACATAGACAATGATGAAGATTTGTATTCAGCTTCAAATAATTTGAATTTTATATAAAAAGACATTGTTGATTTCTCAAATTTAATGTATTTCATTCAGAATTAAAACGTAAGTTGTCATAACATTGTTTCATGTTTTACCATAACTTTTTCAAACCAATTTACTTGTTGAAATTTTAGCAATATTCCTTTAGTTTAGTGTACTCTTTTTATCTTACTACTTCAAATAGTAATGAAATTATTTCAATTAAACAAATAAATCAATAGCGCTATCGTAATCCAGTCATTCTAGGAATAAAAGTGGGTGGCGCACTAAAGCAATACGCGAGCATTGATTGCTAATTAGTAGCAACGCTAGCGTTTAATTACTCTAGTAATCGAGTTAATCAGTTGTATAATTATTGCACCAACTAACGACTAGATGCTGTATAGAAGAACTATGAAGTACTAAAGCGGTATACGAACAACAATAAATCGATTGTTGTCAATATTGTTTGCTTCGATCTTGACTCGATTGTGGTAACTGATTATCTGCACTGTTTTATTGAGGGATTACCGCTGTAGTGATTACTCGTCAACGCATTTGGCAATTTAATTAGATCTGTCCATTAGCTGTATTAATTATTAGTAATAGCAAAGAAAGAAACGAAATAACTTGTATTCATTACATTCTTTCATTTAGTGAGAAAGATGCAACTCTTTAAGAAACAGAACTCTAAATGAATGGCAAGTGATAAGGACAGTGAAAGCGAGATAAGGATCGTCGATAAAAAGGCAAGTTTGACGCTGTTGCTTTTATTTATACCCTTGTGTTTGTAATGTAATTGATTTGAAACAGTTATAGTATACGTTCAAAAACGTTGTAAACCTTAATTTCACTTTACAAAAATTAGCGGCGATCACGCGTGATTGTTGTGAAAGGTCTTAAGATTCTGTTATAGTCAAATACAAAATCAACACTCAAAACACTCACTTCTGTAAATTCAGAAGTGAATTTACAGAAGTGTAAATTCACTTCTGCTCTTTTTTATACATACTGTGATAAAGTCGGGTCAATTCGCGATGAAATGAATGTATGGCTCTTTTTATAGGCTGCATTTGCATATTTATTTCAATTCTTTAAAAGGAAACGGATAAAAAGCATTATAAATTGTAAATATAAAATATAACAAAATGGCATTGTTAGCTTTTTCCAAAAGATGTCAATAATACAGTAGTTTCGCCTGAGCATTGTGATGTTTTCTAGTTGCTTATGATTTATTATTCAGTCCTTCTGGCCATCAGAACGCATTTCACGCAGGAGAGAGAGATCACAGAGGGACGGGGATACCAAATCTGACAAGAGTGACAAAGCTTGCAAACTACAAGAACTTCAAGTACCAAATTTTAAAGGTGAAGTTTAAAATATGTTTTCAATTGAGCATTTATCATATTCCAGGAATGTTCAGGAATGGGGCATAATCGGTATAGCAGCTTTGTTGGTTTCACAATCAATAGACCAGAGGTTTATTTGTTTAGAATTTTTCTCCTGCAGAAAGAATTGCGTAGGTTCCTATAGGTATTCATCCTCAATGCCTGAAATAGCATAAGGTATTTATTTGAATCAATAATCAACGGTCAAGAGATTTACACCTTATAGAAAAGTTTACAATAATGTCCATTGACTTAATTAATGTAGACCTACACGCGTATTTAATTAAGACTCAATAAGCTCTATGCAAAATGCAGTAAATTGTCTCTTACACAGAGATAAGTGCTATAAGCCTTGTCACACTTTAATCGATCTAGTTGTCTTATAACGTATAGTGCAATATTATACAATTATGAAATCGTATTCCTTGACACGTTATTTAGGCTATGCAAAACATGCAGTCATATATATAGCTGAGGTTTATTGTAAAACTCAAGATGTTACTAACGTATACAAACAATTATTTCGTTAGCTACATAGCTTACAGTGCTGGCTTAATAGGCCAATACAATTACAAGCCTTTAGACCCCTCTGTATTTTAAAGTTTTTTTAAAGTCGGCAAAAAGCACCACAATTAATTACTTACTAAATGTATACAGTGCAGAATAATGCGTTAAAGTTATCTATTTATTTACAAATAACAAATGATTAGATTTTCAGAAAGATAAAAGGTCTAGAAGTTAACGCAAAGTAGTACCGTAGTCATATATGCTTATCGAATAATCGAATTGCATTTTACTTATTATTAAATAGAATCAGCACGATTTAGTGGTTATTATTAGGCTACCTAGAATATACTTTAGTTTTATATCTACAAGAAATGCTATATATGACTGACATTGTTATAGCAACAAATTTATCGCAATAACTATT
>JAQIXG010003264.1:0-15375 GCA_034700105.1 Oconnorella tubifera
CTGGAAGAGCAGTTAGCGGTACGGAGGATGTAAAGAAGCTTTGGTATTGCGTAAGCATTCTTCAGGAGGTAGAGGGCGGAATGAGCTGGTAGTGAGGTTAGACGTCTCACCATGACAGTCAAATCCTCTCTCTTAACCGCCAGTGCTCTGTCCACGCCTGATTTAATTGATATAAGATATATATAAGATATATTTACATTTAATTGATATAAGATATTTAATTTTTTAATATTTTTTGATATTTTATTGATATTGATTTGTTTTGTGTACAGCTACGTTGTGATAGTTATATCTCATCAGATCTTGTTGATGCATCGGACGCACAAACGCGGATCAAACTACTTGAGGATCAGTTACACAGCATGCAGGTAGTATATTCATTTATTGGCAATGTGGTTTTAATCGATTTGTTGTACTTTTAGTTGTGATGTAATTGTTATGCGCATAGTAATAGGCTTGAGGTATGAGATCCTTGAACCTTTATTTTTAATGAAAAACTAATGGATAATTGAATAATGAATTATTGATTATCTTTATTTCTCTCTTTTTCAAAGATTCTGTATTTACTATTTAGGTTGTACCATTTCATAATATAGCAGTAATTGAATAATTATTGTGGATCTCAATCATTTTTACATTTATAGAACTGTTAAATTTTATAGTTAAATATATTTTAAACAGCTAAACTAAAGATCAAACTTTAATACTTTTAGAAAACAATAGGAATTGAACACTCTTACTTACTATATATTAGGCTAGTGGCTCCCATCCCCCCTTAGATCCTGAAAACAATCCTATTATTTTGTATTTCCTCTAATTGCACCAAGCTGTATATAAATCTCTTCCCCTTTTAAAACAAAATGTACTTCCACCCTCCCCCCCAATGGGGTACCATAATTTTTTTAGCTACCTTGTGCAAATCCGGATTTAAAATCTAATATAAATTTAATAATTGAACAATTCAACATTTAGTTTTGTATTACAGGCCGATTATGAGCAAGAATTGGCAATGCAGAAGTCAGCACACAGACGAGAATTGGTTCATAGCAAAGAGGACGTGTTACAACAATTAGCTGCGGCTGAAGCCAACAGTATACCCATTGATGAAGAGTCTATACGGAAAAAATATCTGAAAGAAGTTGAACGTATTAAGGTGGTTTTTGTGTGTTAGATTTACTTCTACCTTTTTTGTTTGACTGTTTTTGCGTAGAATTTACTTGAATGAAGTTTATTGTCATCATTTACGTAAAGTTGTATAGTAGTTTAGTCTCAATGTTAAAAACGGTTAAAGGCTTAAATTTATCAAGTTTATAGCAAAGCGGGTATATTTATTCAGCAAATAAAGCAAATCTTTCTTTATTTGGCAATATATAGTTGCTAAGCTATATTTGTTTGCTGAATATTTATTAAGTAAAATTTCTTTCAAGATATCTTGCGATTTAAGCTATGTTTGCTTTCAAAATACTTTCTTAAAAAAATTTGTTACGATATATTTACAGTCAAGTTTATTTGATGACTGGACATGTTTATCCCTAGTTTTTAATTAAATTTTCAGGCAATAATCCTTATCTAATCCTAATTCTGAACTCAACGTAATGATTTATTTGCCATATTCCATAGACATGACTAGGATTATGGCAAACTCTTGCTATACCTATTAAAATCTATGGTAGTGAAATCGTATACATTCTATTCATGTAGAACTTGTGCGTTTTATAACATATAGGATATATACGATAGAGGCTTCAGTACAATGGAAAAGTCTCACCAGCGTACCATGATGGATATGAGAAAGAATCATAAACAAGAACTGGATAGATTACGTCTAGAGAAAGATCAGCTGCTCTTGGAAGAGACACAGGCTACACAGTCTGGTATTTGTTCAATTCTTTTATATATTCTATAATCAGCTTTTTAATATCATTAAATTACGAAGAGATATAAATATTCCTACAATTTGAACTATTAAATTTCTTTAACTTTTCAAAGATATATGAATTTTTTGTGTATATTAAATGCTAGTATAAAAGCTCATACACAGCCAATATCTTCTAAAATATAGATTTTTTAAATATATAAATTGATGGATTGATATATGGATGAATAATTAGATTGATAGATAGTTGGATGGATTAATGAATTTATGAATTTCTTGATGTATTGATAGATAAAATTATGATATAATTTATATAATTAATTTATAATTCTAATATTATTCATAAACTGTTCAGCTCTGGATGCAATGCGTAAAGCGCACGAGGCAGAATTAGAGAAAGAAAGAAATAAGTTGTTGGATCTCATTTCTAAAACTTACTCGCACGCTGATATGGACTCACTACAACGTCAACACGAGTATGTCGTACGATTTTAACAGTGAATTTTGAATTGTTGTATTTAATAATAGTAGTCTTTATTTGGATTTTAAACTGATTTACTTAATAGTTATAGTATTTTATTTGCATAATATTTCGATATATTAAAAATGCAGTGATATGTAAACAGGCTACTAGAAAAAGACAAAAAATTCTTAAAATTTAAAGATTATATTTTCAGATTTAGACTTTATATAATCAAGAGAAAGTAAATTTCAGTCATCGCTGAGCTGTAAAGATTATTTGAATTTTTTTGTAATAATATCATGGATGCTACGGCATTAGAAGTACTTATTGTTAATAAATTTATTCATGTTCAATTGAATGATTAATTAACAGCTATTTATTATAACAGTTTCTTCAATCTCTTTTATAGATTTTAATGTGTCATACTTATTTTATAAATTTTGTTATTCTTCTGATTTTTGATTTTCTTAAATGTTGCCAGGGATGACTTGCAACTGATACAATATGAGATCCGTCAGGTTTCTGAACAGTACTCCGTTAAGTGTATAGAGAATGCCGTTTTATCAGATCGGTTCAGTTCTCAAACAAAGTCACTCGTTGAAAGTCGAAATAGAGTCCAAGATCTTCTTGTCAGGTAACGAATAGTTGAATATTTACTTTGGTTCATTTCATAAAGTATTGGTATTAATGCAGTTACAAAAAGTTACGTTTAACGTCTTGATTATCGTATTATATGAACGATGTCAAAGACATTGCTGTCAATTTAAGTGTCTTACTAAATGGTGCAGCTAGTTAGAGAAAATAGTGATCTAATCGGGATTTGAATGTGGAACTGTCGATTTTGAATCCAGCGCTCCAGCCACTTCCCTAACGAGCCTTGAAGTCATGTAATTGATGTAAAGGTCTGTAATAATAAGTCTTAAGTAAGTATATGCAATTTATTTTTTTATCGAGTTACCATTTCAACAGCTCTGGATGAAACTGAGATATAATTTCATTGATTTAATTTGAATGTAATAATAAAAAATGACTTTTTGTAAATGTCCGTGTTAGGAATGATGAATTAAACACGCATCTGAAGTACGATATAGAAAGATTGAATAGACTTCTGACTCAACGACTCGTGATTTCTGAACGCAATGACGCAAGTCAAGAGTCATCAGATGTCAAGGTTTGTGGAATTTCATTGAATGTTATACACAGATATAGGCTCTGAATATATGAACCTCTCAAAATACTACTAAAGTAAATTTTAACTCTCACTCCAATCCTAAGCCGAATCCTTACCTTAACTTAATCGTAAAATTAACAGTCGTTGCGGATAATTGTATGATCTATTTTGAACTTTTTTATAGATTTTTTTAATTGGCATTTTTTAATATGTAAACGGGGAAATGTTAACATTGAAAAAGGATTCAAATTAGAATTTTTTTCATTATTTACTCTCTTTTCTTAATAACATTGAAAAATGGATTAAAATTTAAAGAAAACAATTCTCAATGCTTGTGTGGAAATTTAATGTAGGAGCTCCTATTATTTATATTGTTTCTTTTTACTATTTTGTTTTTCTTTATATTGCTCGCGTTTTATAAACAATAGAAGCAAAATCCTATCAACTTCTTTAATCTTTAATAATTTCATACTAACTTAAAATTGTATTGTCATTTTTCTTCTTTATTGCAGATCACATTACAATTGAAACAAGTAGAGATCACGCAACTACAGGAAGAGCTGGCCGCTATTCGATGTAATTTACGCATCAAGTGTGAAGTGGGTTTTAGTTTTTATATTTACTTTTGAAACGTAAGAATATTAGCCAATCAAGTATCATTTTATATGTAATCGTTAAGTATCATTGTATGTAATTGTGATTTGAATGCTTTCATCCGTTTAATTGACTATAATAAACGCTTTTGAATGCTTTCATCTGTTTAATTGACTATAAGTATTGTATGTAGAGATAAATTAATGTTATTTCGCATTTAAGTAAACAATTATTCTGAATCAAATAAATTAGATATTACTTTTACGTTTCTTCGTAGATTCAGATTATTTCTTTACTTATATATGGAATAAAATAAATTGTAATAATTCTAATTCTAAATAATATAATTTCCTGAAATTATCCGATCACCATAGCCCTAGATAAGAATGTGATTGACTTTTATCGGAATACTTCTCGAGCTAGAAATGACTAAATCAATCAGTCAATTTAATTTACTGATTGAAAAGAATTTAAAATACAGGAACTGAAAGAATGTAATGAGAAGTATCTAGAGCTGTACACGGAGCATCAAAATGCACGTCGTTCAATTGACGGCATAAGTCCTTATGACAGCTTGAGACTAAGACGTAGCATTGACACTAGAGGTTCTTATATAGGTTTTCTGTTTTCCTTTTCTTGATTGCAAATTTTGAACATTTTATAACGCTGGTAAAGTATCGTAGTAATGTATTAATTATAATTATTACAGTTAGATGTTGTTTTAAACGGTTATTTTAAATTTTTAACCGGATATGAAAGGTGATTTTAAGGAGAGAACAATTGAAGAGAAATTCGATTAGTTCATAACGTGTGATTTTTTATATTTATTTAATTTTGAAAGGATTACAATTTTTTCAAGAGGGCACTATATCTGTAATTTCTCTTTATTATTTGTTGCAAAGAAAGATAATGAAAGAATATATTAAATCCTGTTCAAAAAGCAAAACTTTCACACCGCTAAAATGATCTAACTTAAAATTCAAGCGTACAAAGCAAAATTGTATAATTAAATAACGCTTGATAATTTTCTAAAAGAAAATAATTTAGTGCACCGGATAAGGTTTAAAGGTTCATATAAGCAATACCGAGTTATGAGAACATTCAACTCATAACTCGTCGCTTTAAATAATTGTTTATTGGGAAAAAACGTTACACTTCAGCTTTTCTTGGTTAATTAGTTGAGAGATCACTTGCAAGTGATGTTGATGGAATGAGTTCACAAGATGATCTCATCAGATCCAACTCTGGCAGTGAACTGAGTCTCTCCAAATGCGATGATCTCAGCAGTGAAAGATCCAGCAACAAGGAAGCGGAGCTCTGTACTGATCCCATTGAAGCGATACTTCCTAGAAGATCTCTCTGGAGACTTAAAAGTAATATTACTATAATAATGTTTCAGTTTGATTTATGCTGATGGTTATAAATAAGAAGTTAAATGTATGGAAATAAATTGTATCGGGTTTAGATTATGTACCCGATGTCAAATAAAGATATTAGATTTGGTTGTTACACAATTTAATTTTACAAATTTTATTATACGCAATTTAAGAAATTATATATATATATATATGCGGAATCTGAACATTTATAGGCTTTGGGAAAACTTTTTTTTCTTTAAGATCTTCTTTCTTTAAGTTTCGCATTTTCTTATAATTTCATTTTGTCACACTCAGTTCACAGCCTATCATTATATATATAGGCTTTTACATTGACAAAACAACCAGTAAAAATTTCATGTATAAACAACCAATAAAAATTGTGTTTATTACGTCTTGTACTCTTGTATATGTTATGTATATATATATATATGTATATGTTGTAGATGTTATTTGTTTAGATCCACAGAGAGCTCATAGCAGTCCAGCAGGATCAGAAGCCATCAGTCTTTCAGTTCAAAAGTCATCCGCTGAAATAGATCGTCAGATTTCAGTCGCACCGACCCGCAAGCAATATCAGGGGCCCGCAGCTACTTAATTTTTAACTCGAAACTTAATTTTTTACGTACAAAGTAATCTAATAATAGATGATCTTGTGCTAAATACTCTAAGCTGTTGGCAATAGTTGAATCTACATTTGGTTTTGTAAAGATAAAAATAGAAAGAAGTTTGTAAGCTTTATTGCAAGCCTAAATTAATTAATATACTAGAAATTCAAATTTTTGAGTAATAAATTTTCTAATTTACTCTGTGAATTATTTTTTAAATTTTATTTTGGTGATTTGATACTGAAGTATTTTAATTAAATTAACTGGATATCAGCATAAAAAGCTATTTGAAGAACTATTTTGTGCTGATGTAACTTTAATATGTTGTTAGCTGCACTACAATTAAGCAATAATCGAATGAATTCGAAATGAATGAAATTAAATTTATATCAAAAGTTTAAATGCTTAGAATATTCTATAGCTGAATATTCTGTATGATTTCTTGATGAAATTATCTCATGTTGTAACTCTAGTTTTTAAATACTATTTTGAAAAGAATTAAACTGTATTAGTTTTAGGTTAAATTAATTCCAGAGTTAATTTTATCAAGTTTAAGTCATTTTGAATTCATTGTACTGTTTCGTT
The DNA here is from genome assembly GCA_034700105.1 of Oconnorella tubifera. NCBI lineage: Eukaryota > Metazoa > Annelida > Clitellata > Enchytraeida > Enchytraeidae > Oconnorella > Oconnorella tubifera. The sequence goes on from JAQIXG010003264.1 coordinate 6,674, forward strand.
TGCGATTTATTGTTATTTTATTTCGACTTTTAAAATTACTCTACAATGTGGTCTTAATGTGTAATGCTGAATTTTATTTTAAAACTAAATCTCATCCGTCCTTCTCTACTATCTAATCTGTATTTTATTGTATACATTTTGCATATTATAGTTTTGTATGTATTATATATCATTGCAGTGTAATGTTTATTCGTTTGTATCTCAAAACCTGTAACTTTAAAAGTTCAGTTCAATTCACGGAAATTTCTAGTATTTTTAAATTAATATTTTTGAATTTGTTATAAGTTTGTTCAACTATAATTTCTGTTTCGACAAATTATTAAGCAAGTACATTTAGTTGTGCACAAAATGATAAGTATTCAGCGATTCTCTCATCACTCGGTTTCTACCCAGTCATTTTATAATATTGATATATACAGTTTACTGCAAATAGTGATAGATTAGTTGTATTATATAATTTAATATGTCACTAATTATTCTTTATGTGTGCTGATGTGATATTAAACAAGAAGAAAAAACAATAAAATATGCATCACAATCAAATACATGTACAACTTTTGTAAGTCTTTTCCAAAACGGACATTACTTGTAAATTCATGAGTGATTAAAGCATCTGATCACAAAACAGTGTTATGATCATTATTAGTAAATTGTTATCAGTAAATTATTCATACAATGCACCCTTTTACTAAATTAATAATTTTATGAAATCTGTGATATTTGCAATAAGACAAATCTAAAATTTGTAACTTATTTTTAATCGAAAATAGTTTCTAACTATTTATTCTAATTCAATTTTTTTTCGAAGTTATTGTTAAATAATTTTTAAATTATTAAATATATAAGCTTCGTAATATTGGCCTGCAAGATGCTTGCTGTTTTTATAATCACTCTACATTGTGATCTGTATGATATTTTGTGTTCATTTGACTATATTGCAATAGATTATAAACATAATTTGTTTTTCTTGCAACTACATTATGGGTGCATTTCTTTGAAATATTTTTTGATAAATTAAAATTGTAAATCAAATAATGTTTTAGAATAATTTATATGGAAGTAGTAAAAACAAGCGTGCTATAGTACCATGAACACCTTTTTTTACTGTTTAAATATATATATATATTACTATTAAATAGTAATATATATATTTTCTATTATCATAAATAGTGCTAATAAGAGTAATTTCTACTTTATCTGAAGGTAGTTGTAATAGTAATAAGCGTGCTAAAAATCTGCTCATAATTTCCACCTTTTTATTCTAATTTGCTTCAATTGATATTATAATCAATGTGTATTTATATAATCTTGTATTATAGTTCACCGAAATGTTTTAAATGCATAATAGAAATTGGTTATTTGTTTTTTTACTGAATTCTTAACACACAGTGTTTAGTATTGTTTATTCTGGCTATCTTTCAACCTATGGGTTATGGGTTCCAATCTCAGTCAGGTCAACAATTAAAAAATTCTGAAACTGTTTTATTGTAGAAATTTTGAAAAATAATTTATTGCGATTCAGTGTTGATAAAGTATTTCATCAGAGAGAGCATTGTGCTGTGTGTGTAAGTTATCAAGCTGTCAAATACGTCGTATTGGTTGCCATATACATATTTGTCCCGTATATTTATAAGCTTCTCTGGCACATTTTTTGGTTTGCTATATTCCTTGTTGTATTTCATTTTCTGAAATTGTGTGAATTAAATGAAAGTGTAATTATTACAATCAGTGGAGGAACAATCAATTTTATCTTAGGGATCGATGGGGCAAAAGGTGGGCAGAATGGAGTTTGTTTTTTGCTGCTTTTTATTGTTTTGATAACAATCTTTTTTACTTTTATATCAGAATAATACGTTCTCTCTGATGTTATATATGTTCAAGGGGGCTACATCCCTCAAATTTTCCCCTCCCCCCTTCATTTCCTTCAGTTCTTCTATTTTTGTAACATATTCTTTTATTTTTGTATAATTCTTTATTGAAATATTTAACAGTATATTTTGAAATAACATAAAATATATTAAATGCTATAGCCTTTGCCTTATATAATTTTCTTTTATAGATTTATAATATAGTTGTACAATATTTATTTACAGTCATGCAATAAACGATTTACAGTATATATTTTACAGTGTAGATTTACAGTAGATAGATCAGAACTTATATTTTTACAGTTTGGAGTTTGTGGTATTTCAATAATACGTAATTTTTACGTTATATCACTTTTTTGCTGTTTTAAGATGCAAACTTTATATGTACAGTTTTCTGCCTTTACATTGTAGATTCCCTGCACTGTATAATATTAGTATGCCAACTACACTTTTTTAATTGAATAAGTAGTCTTTTATTAAGTTAAAAAAAGGTGTATGTTTTTAACTTTAATGTAGTAACATTCGCAAATTTTCACAAAATATATTTTCTGTTGCTTTTCTGTTGCTTCGTGCTACTTTTCGTGTCATTTTAATGACAAAAAGTTGAAGATTACGGTTATATCCTTTGAGATGATTCGTTGTTGATCATCCTATTTCTGCATGCCAAGTTAACAACATTAAAGTAATGTCAATCTTGTTTTATAAAGATTCATGTTTTATAATTGAATAGTTTTTTGTTTTTCAGTAACTTTGGTCTGATGTGACGTTGAGCATCCAACAAACAATTAAATATTTTAAATTTAGTTAGCCTGTATTTGCACTGAATGAGTTAAACTATTTGAATTTTTATCGATGCTATTGTATCAGTTGTACCATGTACAATTATTTAATAGTTTATGCTAAAAACGATAATAAGACTTTTGATGTTTTAGATTTCAAGAAGTGGGCATTTTATTTGAAATTAGTGATCAGTTTATTGCTATGAAATATGATATTATTTTTATGTTTGAAATTTTATTTGTATATATAGTAAATATATTGAAAATGTAATTTTTTTTCTTTGTATTTTATCTTTGATTTCTTGTCTTTTTCATTTATTTATTTTTCATTATTCTCTTTATCTTTTTTAATTTTTCTTTAGCCGTCTCATTCTCTTTATTTCTCTTTGTCTCGCTCATCTTTGTTTTCAAAGACAACGTGAAATTTTTATGTCAACTTTTGTATTTGATAATTTGTATAATTATTTTTCTTTAATCTACAGTTTATTTTCTCCCACAATTGAGGGTTGGGATTGTACGAAAATCAGTGTACAAATTATCGTACAGAAAGTGTTGTGTACTGTTATAAATTCTGTGTATGCCCTTTATAAATTTAAAAAAGGTATACATAGTATGGGCAAAATGTATACAAGGTGTATGTATGTATACCTTGTATGAATTTTTGCCCAATTTATTCAATTTCTCAACAAAATAATTTATCCAAAATTTTCTAGTATGAAGAAAGAAGTTTTGGTCTTAACTTGATTTGTCTGTACCCACGTCACAATATTAACGTCTTTACTTATTGATGATCTAATATTGATGTCATGTAATTAAATAATTGTATGTTACTAAATAGCCTTCTTTACGCTGATATGGCCTTGTGTAATAAAATAACATTTATGGTCTATAAAGAGACTACTTTTTGTATAAAATCTGTATTTCGAATTTTAATCTTGTATATCTGTATATATCATATTTTGTGTTCCAATGCTATCATAATATACTGTGTCTATTTTTAGTGTTAGTTTTAGTGTGTCTATTTTTAGTGTTAGCTTCTTTTTAGTCATTTAGTTATTAAATCAATGAATCTAATAAACATCAAATCTACAGCATACTACTTTAAACATTTCAACTCCCCTAATATTATAATCTCGATCAATTTTCCGCTTTATCACTGGTAGGGCTGTACTAAACATGGTTACTTTTACTACTCGTTCAAATACGAATAGCTACACATAACTAAACTTCCGAATACGAAGAATTAACCGATGTTTCAAGTAAAATATTTGTTCAGTAGTAATAATCAACTTTAATTAAATGTAACGTAGATAATAACAAGAATAAACAAGTATGTCTTAATAAAGCATTTTATACCTGTCGAGATATTACAGTTTATTTAATGCGCTATTCGGTCACGAAGCGAATATTCGGTACAGGCAATGATACGGAATTGAACGTCTTGTGTTTGTATTGCGTTGTATACGTTATGTATATGTTTGTATGTGTTGTGTATAATCGATAATTAAATACAATATGACACGGCGCTAAAATTATACATAATTAGATAACGGTACTCACATTGTTACTGTCTGAATCTAATAGAATTCGAACACTTTGTAAATATACCATGACTAAAAATGTGTGTTCATTCAAAAATAGTTCTTTGTATTTACGAGTTAAGGTTAGTGTTTTGCTAAGCGTTATGATTAGGGTTAGAGTTAGAGTTCAGGGTTATTCCCACTATCTTTAATTATTACTAACACTAATCCACACATTTTAATGAACTATATTTAGAACAGCTATTGAAGACAATTATATTGTTATTTAATTATTTATTATATTTAGAAACTGCACGATTGCTATTAAAAAACGCAATATACTAACGGTAAGCCTATCCAAAATTTGCATTATCGAAATATGAAAAGTACTGTTATGCTGTATGAAGCATATCTCTGTCGTCACTTTAGTCATTTTATTTGCCTTTGACAAGTCTTCAAACGATTGTTGCATCGTAAATAAGTTCCATTGCATAAATGACAAATAGCATTTTCGCGCCAGAATTGAACGACTGACGAGAGAAATAAAGGAAGTAGCTGTCTAAAGTCATTCACATGTAATGGATTGGACATCGCGCGAATATTAAATTCAACACCGTCCTCGCATATCCGTAGCTCTTTGGATAGTTTTAAGAGCGTTCTATTCCTCACTCGGCTGAAACTACACTATGAAAATTCATTAAATACAAGGAAAAATGGAAGCTAAATAACATTGCTTGTACAAAATGATTACGACAAATGCACGCTTTGCAAATATCGATAAAATTTAATTTCGATTTGAATAAATACTAGTTCAGTTTATCTTAGGAATATCAATTCATATCTTATATGAATATCAACATATTGAAAACAGCTGTAAAGTCAACGTCACCAAACTTTATACAAACTATAAGCGAATGAAAATTCGTCAATAACATTATTAAATTGGTTTTAGTTTCTATAAATAGAATCAGAATTTAAAGGATATTTGAATATTGTAATGATCCGTCACATTAGTTTTTATATCGTATAGGCTTTCTTGTAATTAACGTAGGCTTATATCAACTGCAGTTTATTAACTTGTTGAATTTAAGTGATTTTAGTATTATTGTAAATTTTTCAAAAAGGATAAATTTTTCAATGATAATTATCACGCCGGGAGATCAGAAGCAGAAGGTTTTTATTATTGAGGAAAGAAAAAGTCCTCACCGTCGTCACAAAACAGCACAAGATTTTTGGAAGGACGGTGTAGAATTTATATCTCTCCACCTCAGAGTGTCATTAGAGTCCAATTGTTAACGCTCGAAGTTCCTTTTTTCACACATGCGACATTTTAAACGCAGCTTTCTAGCGACGCATTGTTTTAGATTCATAGAAGAGTCAAAGCGAAATTGTGTCAATTTTTTTATGTTTTTTGTTCTAGTTGCAATTTATAGTGAAGAATTGACGCGGCAGCTGATCTCACTGTTTCGGTTGGAGTTTATATGAAAACAATGAAGAAGCTTTTTTAATGAAATCTAATCTTAATTTATTTTTTATTTTAAATGGCACTTTGATTAACATATAGCTTTCATCCCCCCTCCCTCCCCTATCCCACTGATCCGCTGTAAATTTAAGACTATTTGCATAAATGATATCATTTTAAGTGCAGTAAATAGCATCAGTGAGAGAAATTATAATCTTTATTTAAAATAAACTAGTATTTATGCTGTCTATTTTATATGTTATCGATTCAATACATGGCCACTAACGAACTCAAAGGCGAAGCTAAAAATACTCTCGTGGAAACAATTTCAAATGCTGTCGACAACGAATACAAAGTTAGTATATTTTCGTTAAGTTTAGCACTGTTAATTGATTTCATGCATTAAAATAACAATTGCAATATTTGCAATATTGTACTGTTGCAATATTTATGTCGTAAATATTTTTTCATGGATGTTTATAGCTTTGAATTTAAATAAATTGAAATCTTTCTGTCAAGTAAAATACTACTGTATAATATTTGAAAATCTATTTAAGCGTTAGTAAAAAATCATCTACTACGTAACCACTTAATTTATCATCTTTTGAAAGGTGCAGAAAGCTAACGAAATACTGAACTTATGGTATTATAACCCGAGACCCTTTGTTTTCGAGTTAACAGCTCTAACCATTGAGCTAACTATCCTCAAAGAGCGGGACACTAATAAGTCTTGCACTTACAAATAATTCTGGATAAATGTTTCATAATATATTTACCCAAAATTATTGTTGTAATGATGCTTATTGACAAGCTTAGAGACCTTTTAGTTTAAAAATTAATAAACACTGCTCTTCTTAAAATTCATCAAATAACACATCAATAATACATCAGAGTTTTTTTATCGATAATTTGTAATTTGTCAATTTTGATTTAAACATCCGATGCTAAGTCACCTATATTTATTTCAAAAGAGTTTTATCTCTCGAGCATAGGATGCACTGAGATAGAAACCAGCAGAGAAATTGCACTCGGTAATTTCAGCAGACGCCAAGGGGTAAGTAATGACCGAGTGAATGCTGAACGACTAGTCAATCTGACGACAAAAGCCTCGCGTACCAGACTTGAATGCAATTTGATGCACCATCCACTGTTTCTGTAAATAATTAATAGATATTTCTTTATGGAAATTTGACGATAAAAGAATCCTGCGAGCAAAATCAAGGTTAATGTTTCCTGTCTCAGGTTAGATGGAGCCTTAAATCGAGGGAGGAGGGGAAAATTATTTTGAGAAAACTATTTCGCTAGACATCAACCTTTAAAACAATGATTTTAAGGATATTTGATAAATAATTACGTGATTGAATAATTCACCGCAACCGAAATAAAATGTGCTAAATTTATGTAATGCAAATTTATTGTTAGATTTCATATATGTTTGTATGACTTATATAATACTGTTCAACTTATTGTTTCTCTAAGGGACATTACAATAAAGTAATGAACTATTGAACGCTTTACTACATAACGATACTCAGATATTTGCATTATATAAGCTAAAATTATTTACAATTGTTTTATTTTAGACTATTTTAGTTGGAGACAGCGGTGTTGGCAAGACGTCTCTGATTGTACAATACGATAAGGGAAAGTTCGCAAATGGATCTTTTTCAGCAACTGTTGGTATCGGATTCACAGTAAGTCAACAATTAATCTATTTAAAATAGACTATTCATTAATTTATCTAATTCTATAAAAATAATAATTAGTCTGTAGATGTAACTGAAGGTAAATAGAACAAATTATATGGGCCTCTACAAATAACTAGGCCCATATAATACCAATTAATTAACGAAATACTGAAAGAGTAAATACTATAAAAACTAATACCAATTGGTGGTTTTAAAATTAGTCACAATATGGATACAATTAATTGATTTCATTTACATTAGACCAATATCCTGAAAGTTATACTGAAATTTAAAAACATTGAAATTATATTAATAAATACTGCAATAAGTAAACAATCTATTTCTGCAAAATATCTTTCTATTCTGATATCCGTGTGCTTCCCAAAGTATAAATATTTGTAGGGATATAAATATACGTGGTAAGTTTTCTGCATCCTATGCGCAATAAAGAAACGAAATATTTATACTTCATTTTTCACTTCGTGTAAAATGAATGTAAGTTGCATTCTTGAACTCTAGATGTTAACTAAAAATGAATTACAGTGCGCTGTAATAATGAGGGGTTTTAGGTGACACCCCCCCCCCCAAAAACAAATAGCATGGGATTCCAAAATATGTTAATCCGGCATTGCTTGTAACGATATCTCCTTCATGATTAAATCTACTGATTACTGATTACACTCTTTACAGCGTTACACTCATGTTTTGCACAAATACTTTGTAAATAATGAATGCACGATTACTGCAGCTGGTTTTAGTCTTTTGGCACACTGACCATTATAAATAATTAACTTGTTTTTTTCATAAATAACAATGTAATATTCTCATCTTACTTTTTCAGACTAAAGTCGTTGAAGTTGACGACACAAAAGTTACGCTTCAGGTTAACTCGCTCATTCAAACATGAACTAAATTATATTACTTTGCTATTGATTTTTTTGTTCCATTTGCTGTTTTAAATGTAAGTTTTCTATCGGTAATATCTTTGAAATCGACGTCTCAAACGTCTTTACATATTCATAAAACTAAAGGAAATCAGAACTAAAGGAAATCAGGACTATTATTCGACCTGTACAGGTCGATTTCCAGTCCCTTGCAATTGTGTCTTCTTTTGAACTCTTTAGTTATGTTATTGCAATCACAATATACACCCACATTTCTAATTCGGGAATTGTATTTGATCGAATTTGTATTTGTGAATTACATCTTCCCTTCCTTGGCAAAGCGGGGGCAAAATATTTGAAATTTACTCATATAAACTTAACATTTTAAAAAATAATTTGAAAAATATATTAAAAAATATTTTTAAAAATATTTTTTTATACCGATTTTCGAAAGTATTTTTTTAATCTCCATCCTCCTTCCCCTACCCCCCCCCCCCCCTT
>JAQIXG010003265.1:0-15372 GCA_034700105.1 Oconnorella tubifera
TTTGAACGAATTGAGATATCAATGTGAAATTTTGCAGTTAGATGTCAAATTTCCTCCTCTACAAACTGACAAAATTTTGAGAAAACATTTATTTTTGGCTTAGTTATAGCAAAGTCGCTAGGGGTTTATTTTTTTGGCGCACCCTGTATATCATATTTATACCTAATACATAAAAAGTAAAATTTAACTAGATGGAAAAAGAATGATGAAAGGAAAGGAGACTTTCCTTTATGAATGATGAAAGGAAAGGAGACTTTCCTTTCATCATTCATCAAGAATGTCACTTTTATTTCAGAATTGTTGTGATATTTTAAATGTAAAAAAGTAAGCTTCGTTGTAAGCTTATAAATTTAAGCCCATTTAATATAAGTAAACAATTCTGTAACACATCTATTAAAAACAAGAACATTAAATATGTAACAATATTTATATTTTGAGATATTTGTACAAGTATATAACCACTCACCACTCCTGCGTCTTGCCCGCCACTGCGCCCATTGCTGAAAGTGGATGCGAGAGTGGACGAGCAGCTTTCATCATAACTGGCCGTCTGCCCATCGTTTGTGGCAGAGTTGATGGACACTGTCCACATGCTGGCCGCGTAGCCGTCACAGTTGCAGTCATCATTAGGTCCACCGTCGCCTGAGGCCCACACGTAGATATTTCCTTTCCCGTTGCGACCCTAGCAGATCAATCAAACGCGCGTGTAAAGAGATAATTGCTCTAGCAGATATGAGATAATATTAGGTAACTCTTGAATATTAAAAGTATATTTTCATGTAGAACTCTTACTAGGAATTTCATTGAAAAAGTCCAGTCATCGATATTAAAGATTTAAAGTTACATTTAATTTATTAAATTATAGTTTAATTATTAGAGAAATGATTATAAAGTTGATAATGATCATAAATACATTAGTGTGTGACAAGTTGCTTCTTTTTATCGAAAGTTATTAATGCAGGATAGTATTGAAAATTCGTTTTGTTTACAAACTTTGTTACTCGAGCTGTTAGTCTGTATTTACCAATATTTGATTTATTAATGATTATGTGACGAGAAGTACACAAAAGACAAATTTTAAAGCAGCTTAAAGGACCTGTCAGTGGTAATGAGAATCAATATTTTAGTAGGAGACCTCCAGTAATGTAACTAGAGGATAGAAAAATCTCTGGCAATTAATTATAATTAGAGCCTGTTAATAACCTAGAGATTACATGGACATATTTAAATATTAAATAATACTCTTATATAATTTTAGATAAAGATTTTTAAACCGTGTCTATGATTACTCAGAAACTTTATTAGCTTGAATAGTTTGGATAATAACAAAATTAATGTATCATTAATGAACAAACAATATATCAACAAAATGACAGATATTGTAATATCATTTTAGTAGAAACCATAAATGTCTGAATATGTGGGTAGACAGAATATTTTTAAGAAGTCATTCTGAAAATTATCACTTTTTGATAATTTTCAAAGATTACAGTGACATTGATATTGTTATCATACGATTATATTCTACAAATTATTGCAAGAAAATGACTAAAAACAGGAAGTATTGATCAATATCTAAAAGCACACAGGCGTAAACACAAGGTTAGTTTTTTGGATTGAAAGTTGATGACCTATTATGTTTCTACAATAACATTTCTGGTATATACTGTAGGTTTCCATGTTGGAAAACAGTGTATATGTATGGTTGTATAAGAATAAAGGATCGATATATAGGATAAGTGTCAAAAGATCAATAAAAAGAAGTAGCTCGACCGCATCGGTGTAAAATTAAAGTAATAACAATAAATCTGATTCAAAACATAATAAACCATAAATGCCATCTAACTTTTAAGACTCACTAATACAAGTAAAAGCACTAACACACATTTTGTCCGTGTAATTTTTCTTGTTAGTATTATTGAGTCAATATAAAGCATCTAATATTTATAAATTAAACCTAGTACGTCCAACTTCCAGACACTAAATCGTTTAAGAAGACATTACAAGTGTCTCTGTATTTATAGTTAATAAGATAATATGTAAAAATAGCAATGAGGATAATGATTATTACGAAAACGATTATGACAAATCAATAAATTAATCTATTAAATTTTGCAAAAATTATTTCTCTATGCGATGTAGCATAACTATAATATTTTGATACAATGATATTCTCCCATTAACTTTTACAAAGCTATGCTTGCAAATATTTACATTACGTTTATATATTTAAAATAAATTATACTAAATTTATATATTAATAAAACTCTAAAAACAGCAGACCTCATTGACTCCTTTCACAATGGCTCTCATAGTAGCATTACGAGGTCCATCCACAGTTCTACCATCATCAGTAGGACCCCAGCTGGCACTGTATATATCAATGTTTTGTGGCATGTGGCCCATAGAATTAGCTTCAATCAAGTCCGTCATATAGGGCTGATCAAGCATGCGTAAACCTGAAAAATTAAAAAAAAATCAAACATTCTTTATAATTTTTCATTAAAAATCACTCTTTTAATAACATCTTTTCAATAAATTCCGGAGTGAATTAACACACAGTTTTTAAGGTTTCTCTGTATTTTCATATCAGTTATTGTTTGTTCTTGGTGTATATTATTGACATTTTTATCTAACCTGCAACTTTTGATCCATAGGCCACGCCCACACCACATATTTCATTGTCTCTCTTTGCGGCTATTTCTCCAGCGCAACGAGTGCCGTGACTGAAATTTATAAAATCTCAAATAAGTCAATAATAATCTAAAAATCATATATAAATTTTTCATAAAATATGAAGTATTAATAATATTCAACACTGCAATATTCAAGGTAATAAAAGCTTGTAAAATGAAAACAAATCTTTGTTTCTCTCACTTTGTATCTCTGCTGTTCACTCTGTATATATTCTATACTGTATCTATATAAGCTTATATGTAGAAATGTTTATTTTATATTCTAATACAAGATGTTATAATTACAAAGAAAGCGTCACATTGAGATGGCTTCAAAAGCATCAGATTACCACTGAAATTATTAAATATTTACAAGACAGACCTATTGAACCAGTCGTCCGTGTAGCGTGGATAGGGGAAGGGGTCATTGCTGCTAAAATCATAACTCGCCTCCGCATTCTATTACAAAAAATAACAAATTCTTTAATAATTTTATCTTATTGAAAAGTTTCTAATTTATTATTTTAGACTTAATAGTCAACTTGATCGATGAAATTTGAGTATACTACTGAGCTACATTAGAGTAAAGAATATAAAAATTATAAATAAAAAATTGATTACATTATCAGAAATTAGTTACTACAATACGACTTATTTTAATTAATACTTAATAATTGTATTAATTATGTGGGTAGAAATTTCTACTCGTTTTAGTACCTTGTACATTAGTGACATTTGTAAAAATTAGTCATGTTATTACATTATTCCTCAAGCTCTTAATTCTCTCTAGTATAATAGTAGGCTTATATTTATTGTGTTTTTTATAAAGTTGAATAATTTCGTAAAGTGTAAAAAAGAAAAAAGTATGAAATGTCAAAAAAACAATATAGTTCGTGTTCTAAAATTACAAAAGTATACACACAAAGTTGTCAAATAAGTCCGGGTGCATGTAGTCTATCCCATCGTCCATGATAGCAGTAGTCACCCCCTTGCCCGTGAAGCCTAGAGCCCAGGCAGGCTCAACATTCAAATCCAACTTAGGCACTCCACCTGCCTGTCCTGTGTTGTTCTGAGAAAACAAATTATTCAAAATTTTGAATTAATAAATGCAGTTAGTTATTTTTGACTTTATTTAATAAGTTCAAGAGGCAATTTTATAGCTAATATTATATTATATTATTATATTACAACTTGTTTTAAATTGAATTAGCAATTAAATCACTTGTTATTCTCCTACTATAATTGTTCTTCAGTATTGTAATCAGATATTAAAAATTCAAGCAAAAAGTATTGCACGTGTTTATTCTTGCTGTATTTTTGCAACATTTCTTTTGGTATATATTACAAATTAAGCTTATTACAAGATATAAAATTGCAATATTATTTCTTAATAATGCAATATTATTTGTTACGACTGTACGAAACTTTAATTCACACAAAGAAATAATTGCAAATAAACAAAATAAAGAAACACGAACCAATCAATCTTGAGCTAATTTTAATGTTAACATTAAATTATTTGTAGTTTAGAAAAGTGTATATTGAATCACTTACAATGTACCATTGCTTGGGATAAAGAGGATCATTGGGAACCAATCCGGTGCGGGCATTGTTACTGTGGTCTGTGACGTCAGCGATGGGAATTCCCCTGATCTGTTTGTAGCCTCGCTTCTCTCTCGCGTAGCCGGGCAGCTGAACTGCTGTCAAAACCTGACATTAAATAAATCAATTAATTTGTCACATTGGTTTTTTCATATTGCTTTTCAAAGGCAGTTTTTATTGCTGTCTGTCCTTTGATCTTTCATTGTCCGTGATAGTTACTTGTCCATCCAGTAATCTTCAATTACCGTTGACTTTAATTTAATTAATTGACCATAATTTGTAATTTAATAAATGACATTTTCAAGTCTTTTGCAGTTTAAGAGCAGAAAAGTAAAATGCAGCTAACAAATTAATCATTTAAAATAATGTGTCAAAACATCTATTTTAATAATATCACAAAAGTAATAATAACTTAATAAACAGTAATTAAGATTTATTTTATCTCAATCAAACAGATATTAATCAAATTGTTTAATTAAATTAAACGAAATCGCATGAGCTTAATGAAAAATATGTTCATATGCTATAATATTAAATAACAGTTTTATCATTAAGAATCATTATGAATAAATTATATATCTGCATCAAAATTGTTGGAAACTCACATTATTCTCAAGTTTTTTATCGTAAATGTAAGAAATTATCTACAATATTTCAAGTTATAAATCAAGATTAAATGAGATCGTAAGAAATTAATTATCATTTTCGTCCCCTGCTAAAATTTTTAAATGTGTACTAAAAACACTCAGTTACTAAAAAAACAATTTGAATAGTACTCACTTTAAAACTATAATCAATAACAGTAGAACATAATATAAAAATCTTTGATTCTTTAACACTGATCCGGATCCTTAACAAATTCAGTGAATACTTAACCGTGAACACTTTACTGCAACTCTCAGATTTTTAACAATAAACTGCATGAAAAATTGCATCACAGTATAAGCAGTCTATATAATCTAGATTTCATTACAGTGTAACAAAGCCATATTGATTTTTAAGATAAAAAATTAATATATAAGACTTCTCACCATAGGATCTGATTTAATTTTTCGAGTGTGTAAAATACTTCTACGATTGCGCGAGTGTGGCACCAACTTGTGAATGAAATGAAATTCACTGTCAGAACCCAAAACCTGTTAAAAAATGTCTTATAACTTTCATCTAAATTTTAATACATGATAAAGAAAGAAATTCTATTATTACTTAATCTACAAACGTATATCAATAAAGTCTAAACAAAGATGAAATATATAAAGATAAAATACATAAACTTTATAAATATAAAGATAAATACAAATTTTGTAAATCCAAAAATAACAGCAGTTGTATACTTGTAGATTTTAAAATAAAAACTTCATAGTAATAATATTCCAAATAAGATACAGATTATTTTAATTTATTGATAGAACATATGGAATCGTTGACAGAAAAATATACGCTCATCGAATTAAGGTAAACGCTTAATTAAACACTCTACAAAGTATTCAAGCTATTATTCAGAGAATACTATTCAATAGATTACACAAGTGTCTATTAAATGCTGTAAAAATAAATCTACGTTTGTTACTGCTTTGTAGCACTTAAATGCTATGATTTACTCCTATAATATTTACACAATAGACCATAGGCCACGTTAAAAATAAGTTTCTTCAATTTTAAATGCGTTCAAAAATAATAGATCATCACTGTGAGATTAGAAAATTCAAGCAATCTTATCATTTAATATAATTAGAACTACATAGATCCTTATCATTTAATATAATTAGAACTACATAGGTCCTTATCATTTAATATAATTAGAACTACATAAGTCCTTATCATTTAATATAATTAGAACTACATAGGTTCTTATCATTTAATATAATTAGAACTACGTAGGTTCTTATCATTTAATATAATTAGAACTACATGGGTCCTTATCATTTAATATAATTAGAACTACATAGGTTCATATCATTTAATATAATTAGAACTACGTAGGTTCTTATCATTTAATATAATTAGAACTACGTAGGTCCTTATCATTTAATATAATTAGAACTACATAGGTTCTTATCATTTAATATAATTAGAACTACGTAGGTTCTAATCATAACAATTGATATGCCAACAATTTCAACGCTTTTAAATGCTAAACTATCCCAATCGAAAACAATTAGTCAAGGACTAATCATTGTTTACAATATATTTCAAGTATTTTCACGCACTTTCATAGGCCAGCAATAGGCCTTCTAGTCTAATAATTAATACTATAACAATAGGCGTCATTATTAATTATTATTGCATTTAT
This sequence comes from Oconnorella tubifera, assembly GCA_034700105.1. Lineage (NCBI taxonomy): Eukaryota > Metazoa > Annelida > Clitellata > Enchytraeida > Enchytraeidae > Oconnorella > Oconnorella tubifera. Next base: position 6,571 of record JAQIXG010003265.1, read on the forward strand.
ACAGTAAATTATAGTCATTAAATATAATTACTTGATAGATTTACAAAACGTAAGACCTGTTATAAAAATTGACAATGCAATACATTATAAGCAGATGCCGTATAAGCAATTTGTGAAGATAATGTAACTCAACAATATACAGTAAACTAAACTGCTTTATTTAGACTTAAACGCAATCACAGTGTAATCATAGAATTAAAATCGAATAAAATCGACATATTTTGAATTACATGTATGTAGACTTATGTAGACTAGAATCTGATGGTTAATAGTAAATAATTATGAAACTAGTGATAGAAAAGCACAAAATTAACAAAGCAAATACTTCAGTGTTAAAATTAGATAACATAATTTACAACTTAAAAATACTTTCATTTCTTTAATTGTAACTTATGATTTAATCAATGTAATCTTGGTCTAATCACTTTCTGAAAATAATTTTCAAATCAATACATCAGAAACCAAAAACCTTCCACCTACCGGTCCAACAAACGAAAATCCATTTCTCTTGGCAACCGTTTTGGCAACTTCCCTACCATGATCTCCATTCAATTGAACATGCCAATGATTCGTTATGACGTCATTGCCATTATCCGCCCCTATGGACGCCCCGGCTGACCAGACCATCAGCCCAAAGACGACCAAAGCCCCTCTCCAGGGCGCTCCGGCCATGGTCTTATTCTGATTACCTTCCCTCTCCCTCTTCGACAGTCTTCTTTACTTTTCCTTTCGTTTCGTGTTGGGATTAGAGCGATTCTTAGTCGTCCATATGGTACAATGTTTGTTTCTTGTTTCAATTAACGTTGAAATGACGGTAGTGTAGTGTGTGCGCCAGTCAAAAACTACTCGGATACAACGAGGCCCGCTGGATGAGAGAGAGGCTTCGGTGGATCGTTATTAGAGATTGGCGCATTCGCGTCAAGCTGCGGTTATAACAGCAGCGTCGCTAAATTGCACTCTCTCGCGAATACCTAATCTGAGGACAAACTATGTGGTAATTCTTCACCAGCGAAGAAGAAATTACCGCAGTTACTGTAGTGTTATTGATGTAGGAAATAGTAATTCGATATTTGTTTTGTGCGATTTGAAGTAAAGATTTAATATAAAATGTAAATTTTCAAAGGTTGCACACGATTTATCAGGTATATCGCTCTATTCAATTAAACGCTGTATATCATTATTGTATACTGAAGATCTGAATATTATACCATAAAGTGATAGCATACGCTAATTGGTTAATAAATAAGTATATACCATTTTGGCAGTTTATTAGATATTCACCAGCTGCTAAACAGCTGTCTTGATTCAGATTCAGCTGTGAAAAGCTCTCTACGCAGCTGTAGGAATCTGATACGCATTTACAGCAACTAATGCTGCTAATTATAAAGAAGTATCATCATAGGTTCCTTCGACACAGATTAGTGGGAGTCAGTGACCCACTTTAAAGTCTAGTAATTAAACTGATGTCAACTAAAAAATGCAATACATTGGTGTAATATATACACATATATAATGCAAAAAAGTTGCAATTATTATAGAACTTACTAACTTTTACTAACATCTTATGTTTTTGACTTATGTTAGTAAAATATAAGTAAATTAACTTCAATTTACTTACTAGTTGCATTTATTTAGTTAATTTTTTATCAACATACTGTTGTATATAGATATTTACGCACACCCCAAAATAGGGCTAACAAGTTAAGGTTGATGTTTTATTATCAACATTGAGATAATAAAATTGTCGATATTTACAATGTTTTTTTTACATCACAATATAGGTGACTCCCCCCCACACGTGCAAATATTTTGTGAGCGCCTATTACAAGTATCAACCGCATTGAATGGCTTCTTTCGATCGCAAGATAGAATGCAGCACTTGGTAAATGCATCCGGACTTTGTATGTATTCTTCCGTTTCCTTTTGAGAAAAGAACTGGATCACGCGCTGTGCGTTTACTGTTACCATATAGAGTAATCTTTTTAGTTTAATAAGAAGAATGATAACGTCAGGATTATTATTCCCAAAGATGTTACGGGTGTTGAGATGACTCGTAAACATGCTTAAAAGGTTTAATAAAAACATTGAATTTATGATATTAACTAAAGACAAAAAATGCTTCAATTCAAAGTTCATTACAATCAAAATTGCTAAATCTAAAAGCGCTTCTTTATTGACACAAGTCGATGCTATTTCATATAGTTCAATTTTTACTGATTTATGGTTTTTGAATAACCACAACTATTACTTCAAGAAAATCTATCAACAATTGTCACAAGGCTGGATCGATATATCAAGGCTATCGATTAACTGACTGAAAATAATTTAGTAAGATTCGTCTTAATGGAAGACAACTAGCAGCAGCTAATGGTATAAAGGCGGATAATAAAGCAGCCGCTTTAGCATTGCTTTGATGCGCTTTGAAACACGGCTTTTACAGGGAAGGCCAAAAATTTTAAAAATAACTGACTACATTTCAATAATTTTACAACTAAAATAATCACATTTTTTAAGACTGATTAAGACTGATTTCATGATGTTCCAGAATCATATCTAATATGTCTATTTTGGTTCTCAACGACAAATCTAAAATTAAAACTATTCTGTACTTCACTATAATCACAATACGTTTGATTTAATGACGCAACACTAAATGTATCACATGTTTTGCTAACCCTGGATATTATAATAATTCTGCAAAGATATCCAAGCTATTTCTACTAGTAAAAGCAGCTAAAAAAGCTGCCTTCGCATCAAACTCAGCTAGAAAAAGCAGCAGAAAAGCAGCTCTTCGCATTCAGCTGCAATGCTGCAGCTGAATATTGAACGTGCAGCTGTTGCTTCACCAGCTATGGTAGCTGGACCGTAGCTGGTGACTGAAGAAGAGCAACACGTCGTCCATCTTGTCTGGCTTCTGTGAACTCGCTCAGCTGGTGCGGCGACATTCGATCATTTTTATGTAACCAAGATGTGGCATACATATACGTCATACATATATGTCATGTTATAAGAATTCTTTATTTTGAAACAAACAAACCAAATCACTGACAAAAACGTAGCAACGTGAAATAATAAGTAGCAATATGAAATAATGTTAGGTAAATGTCGCCACTGCAGATTTTGTCCCAGATTTGAGTCCAGGGAATAAAGCTAAGGTCATAATTCTTCTTTCAGAATAATTCTCCAGTGAGAAACGCACCTCGCTGTTACACCGCCTGTCTGGCTGGTGACGTCATTGTAATCGATTATGTAATTTTTTACAAGAGGGTTCGATTTAGGTTTAGTAGAAACACCACTGAATAAAAACTACTATTTTTGAATGAAACAGGATATCTAATAACATAAAATGAAAAATCAATACAATAATAATGCTTGCAGTCTATTATTTCACTAAATGTTTACTAATATATGTCAAAAGTCAAATTTATTCCGAAATTAGTTTATTTTCAGCTATAATATCTTTCTTATAAGTAAGCTTATACAGGTATATGCTCACATTTTAGTGTTTGTATCCATATTGGCTATTCAACTCAAAGAAAAAATGTTCAAATTTAGAATAAGATTAAGATATCGAACTTTTTGAACCAGTTTCTTGAATTAGTTAAAACAATATGTATAGTTACGCTATAAGAAACGAGTTAAATGACCCAGCGTTTTAATTAAGTTAAGAGGTTTCATTTAAATCTCATATTATCTGTGTCTTGATTAAATGGTGTATTATCTCTATCAATTGCTCGTTAAATTCAGACCAAATCTATCTACGATAAGATAATGAAGTTAATAATATTAACGATGTCCCAGAATGCGACTTAACTCAGGATTTTTATTAAAGTGTTAAAACTTTAGTTAGGATCGAAATAATATCTGGATAGTCTAAAATCGGTGCTGAAAGTATTGAATATACGGTTATATACCTTTTTACTGTACTGCAAACTATAGTGTATTAGATAATGCGTACAATTTCTTACTTTATAATATTTGCCATTGACTTTGAATAACGTAGAACTTGGGAATATTACTCTCCTCATATGTAAAATCCCCATTTCATCAACTCAATAGGTAACTAAACAAAAAATTAAAATTAACAACTTCATCGCATCTCGATTTAGTTTGGCTGCACGAAGGCTAATTAGTGTCAAAAACTAAAGTAAAAAATCAGGGCAAGATAAAATAAAGCTACAGTAAATCTATCAAAAATAACAATGAACGTATTCAATGTACTTGATAATACTATGCAATTAGCGAATAATTTATATACAAATAAAGTATTAATTACAATGTCAATAAAAGTTCTGCAAATTGTCAAATAAAATGTTTCATGCATACAATTGACAATGATTAACATAGTGTCCATTTAAAATAAGTCCTGTTGAGATTAATACTTTTCCCCAAGTACAATATACTAATGTATCTATTACCCAGCGTATTTTAACGGTAATGTTTTCTTTCAAAATAGAAAGAGCCCATTCAATCTAAAATGAAATAAGTTGAAACATCAATTTTTTCAAAATTGGTGTCAAAATGTTAAAGCATACAATAAAAAAGGATGGTGGCATTAATAATCTCTTTGCTTTTGATTAGGAATCACTGGTAAATTTTACAGTTAGTCAATAATGTGGCTTATAAGCTAACAGTTTGCGATGACTTTGTATACGTAACAGTTAATATTATTTCATAACATACAGTAGGCCTATAATAAGTCTACAAAATATAAATGTTATATATAAATGTTGCATCACGATAACAAACTAGACAATCGTAATCAGTTTCTAGCATTATGATAATATTATTAATTCAAACAAGTATTTATTGTTATTTTATCTTCAATTATGTCGGCCTCTTCTAATAGAACGGGCTAGTTGATTATTAACAATAATTCAATCATCACTTCAACTGATACATTCAATTATTACTACTCTTATCACTGCATGGATTGCGATCTGTTCACCATTACATCTTGTTGTTTATTTTTAACACAATATTTTTTAATAATTTGAAGGATGTTTACAGTCGGTATTGTTGAAGACATGGACACGTGCGGACTGCTTAAATATAACAATTCATTCTTAAACGATGGAGTTGTAAATAACAGAATCACCCTCTAACAATAACGAATATTTAAAACAAGAAATTGTGTTAATCCCATTTCTATTAAAATTTAAATAATTTTAATTTCTATACAAAAGTCTTAGGAAAATCTAGACTTGAACATTAATTTATGATCAGAGATTTTACTAGAAGCATATCTAATATATATATATATATATATATTTTATAAAACTTTTCATGGAATTGACAAAATGTTAGAGCAGTAAAAATATAAAAGGATAATTTCATGACTTCATTGTCCAAAAGGCATAAACTGTCTAAAAATATCTTACTTAACCTCGGCCCTAATTAAAACAGTTAAGATTACAAAGGTACTTGCAATTTTTGTTCATCCCGTTGATCTTAAATAAAAGTAGGCTTATATTTTCAAAATTCGGTATCACTCTTGATCTTAATTTAAGCTTTCCATTATCTGTAATATTATTGATAAACAATTTTAACGTTAAGTGGGCCTAATTAAGATAAGCTTCAACTCTGTAATAACTTTAATTGCAATCTGTGAAAATCGACTTCAACTTGAAATCAGTGATTTTGTCTTAATTTATCAAAACACGTTTATCTATATATGAACAATAATTACTTTGAGAAGCAATTTAGAGTATAAATATTCGATTAATATTTATTCTAGCTAATACTATCGTTATAATATGCTGATTTGTCAGTGATATACACCAAATATATGCACAAACTTTTACGTTTATTCTGTTTAATACATCTATAGCCTGTTCAAGAAATCTATTAACAAAAACTATTTAATGAATTTGAGCAATTTAGTTAACATCAAAGTTTTAATTAATTAAAAGAGAAAGATAATTTAAAGTTTCAATTAAGATTCAATAATAATCATTATATGGACTATAATTATTAGATTGATTTAAATACACTGTACAGTATACAAAAGTAATTATAAACATGAGTATCAAAGATAAATTAAAAGCGTGTAAATCAAAATTTGATGCTATCGATGTATGTCTAATCTTTGGAATGTTGGCCAGCATCATCTCATTCATCTGTTGCCTTTGTTTAGTCTGGTTTCCATACCTCGAAACATCATCGTTCGAATTTGGGCAGTGCACCATAATCTTCATCAGAGATCAAGACTATGAGCAATGCGTCAGTCAACCCAGACAAGACTGTGAACCCATGCCATCGGAACCTCCGCCTACTTTTCCGCCTTATTTTTCATCACCTTACATTTCGTTTTCACATGTAAACGTTACGTCAAATTTTTCAGCTGCTAAATTCGCAACAACTAAAGTACCAAAAGATTTCAATGCAATAAACGTCAATACTACTTTGAGACCCTCTTCGGAAGCTATCACAAGTAAACTTGATCAGAATGTGGAACACGGTTATCAAGAGGACATCAGTCTCTGGAGATCTGAGAGAGAGAAAAGAGAGAACACAGCCGACTACTGTATTTCGTTTCCTTGCATCAAAGTCTTTGTACAAGCCACAAGTCCGGTGCAGAGTAATTCACATATCACTTCATTGTGGATCAATTATTATGTGATGGAAACTTATTACAGAGTAAGTATTGAATTGAATAATGCCGGTATGCAGCATCCAAAGATTTTAAATTATTTTTGCTAGCAAACATTTCTGACCCTATTTATAGAAATGTTATTATTTTATCATAATGTTATTGGGTCAATTTCTATAAATAGGGTTAGAATGTTTGCTAGCAAAAATGATTAAAAATCTTTGGATGCTGCTAACCGGCATAAGTCTTACTAAAGTCTAAATAAGTTGTAATAAATTTAATTTGTAAGTCTTAATTCAGAGTAATTAATTTACTGATGTTAATGCTTTTGAGTATTAATCTCAAATATACTGAGAATAGTTTATTTTTATTTTTTATTTTGTATATATTTTTAAAAGCGTCATCAACAAATATTATAATAATTTAATAATAATAAATTTCTTTCTCCAGTGTTCCTACAGTTCGTGCAAGTCTAGCAATCAAGAAAACATAAACAAAGTCACCGCGTGGCAAAATTCAATGGAAGAACTCCAACAATCCAAACAACCAATCAATTGCTTTGTCAACAAACACAACATTACGCAAGTCATTCAATACCAGAACTTTTCTAAATCAGCTGCTGTTTGTAGCATCTTCTTGCCAATATTGGGTTTTGTTTCATTTCTCTTTGGACTTCTGTTTTACCGATGTCAAGAAAAGATCGGAGGAAGCACTAAATCTGGTCTGACGAAAAAAAGTAGACAAAGACTGAACACATATAATATGGAAGAGCAGGAAGTGCAGTCCGTACAGAGCAAACCAGAGAGTGATCAGATCAGCACTGTTAGTTCGGGAGTAGAAATAATTAAATCTCAAACAACTTTGTAAATTTTACAGAAACTCGACGAGACAGTTGTAAATTTCTAGTAATATTATATTCATTTCATATAATAATGATTGTTTAGCTGTAGCTGTTCATAAAAAGATTTAAAAACCAAAGAAGTAATGCAGCAAAGAAATAATGTTATAACATTGGAACCACATTTTATTTGATAATATGGACAGCATTATTGTAGGTTTAGTATTTCTGTAAATTGAAAGTCATATTTTGAAATAGCAAAACTCTCTAAATTGTCAATTGTAGGCGATTTACTGCATACTATATTGATTGATAATTATTTATGATAAGTAAATTATATGTTAATTATAAGTATAAAATGTAAGCAACAAGCTCAACGTTTACTACTAACTGCATTTTATTGTTTATATTGATGGCAGCTTAATTGCCTTATCTAACTTCTTGTTAACATTTAATTATTATCTTGAGACTTTTTCATCGTATTTTATGCATTTAATTATTTTATACTTTATCAAAAATATATTTGAAATATTCTGTTATTCTATAGACTATACAACTTGATTTAATTCTTTAAAGTGTATAAAAGCTCATCATGCAATATTTTAACTGCAGCTTTTTTTACTTAAAATGTGCACAGAAACTTTTTTTGAAATAGCTATGTACTGTAAAAGGCTACTAAACTATACATCTACACTACTGTCAACAATAATTTCCTCCAAAAATGCATATTGATATAGCAATATTTAGTTCACTTTTGAATAATAAAAGTCATCGGATAAACACCACTTATGAGCAATTAACAATCAGCAATAAAAATCAGTGGAGTAAAAATCCATTAAAAAACTAACCAACAACCTTTTTTTATTCAATTTCACATATTTGTAATTTAATATGAGTTTCATTTTTGAAACTATTAACAATAAACAAAAACCACTTACAATAACACAATATGATGTGCTAGGTACTGATGTGGGTACCAACTTGTACTACCAAGGTAAGGGAATACATTACTCCTGTACTAAGAATCTGTATTGGCTGCCAGTAGCACAGCGTTCGAATCGACTACAAAGTCGCTCTGATAACGACCAAGGTTCCATAAAAGTAACAACCACAGTATCTCGTTGAACTGACTAGAGGACGTACCAACATACACGACATCTATGCTTATCGGGTCATAATAGTCTCACCAAGCCAACAAAATACGAAATTAACCTTGGACATCAGGCATTCACGTGAGCAACAAACAATATCTGGAATGGTCTGCTCGAGGATCACTAAATCGTAAAGGATCTTGGGGTACGCGGAGGTTTCACCATCGGAGGTTTCATCATAGGTGGTTTCACCATAGGTGGTTTCACAACTGAGGGGGTTT
>JAQIXG010003266.1:0-15371 GCA_034700105.1 Oconnorella tubifera
AGAGCAAGAACTAGGTTGCTTGAGACGCCGGGAAAAGCTGAAATGACCTAAATAAGTATGTTTACCGTATTGTAACGTATGTAATTACAATGGATACACTGCGAGACATATCATTATTGTTCTCAATAAACCGGAAGCAGAAATCACAGTCACCAAATTTGCTACAGTTGTTCAGATTGTTTGTGTGAGTGTTTGTACAAAATTTTGCAAAAATTGATTGAGTTTTGACAAAGCTAGAGCTAAAAAACCAATGGACCCAAGTTCGTGGACCCGAGACTGACTGCCGTCAGTCCTTACTTAAGAGATCTATGGTACATACACAAGGGAGGGAGGGATTTCTCTCGTCTCATTATTTGATGACCCATTAGACTTTTTTTTAGCCAATACACACTTTATTATGTAAGACTTAAAATAATCACTTCATTCCCATCATTCGAAAACAAGGGTGGGAATTCACTTCATATAAAATCAATAACTATTATTAACTAATAACTATTATTACATAAATGTTTCATAACATACAAATATTCAATATAACCATAGTTAGATGGTAGCTGGATAATTCATCTTAGGGCAAGAAATGCTTTTTACATAGGAATATGATGATTGACGAGTAGTTGATTATTTAAACATATTAAACATATATTATTTAAACATATTATGATATTAAATAAACTTAATTAATCAGACAATAAGACATTATGACAATGTTTCATTAATTAGTGGCATGTACAATATACTTTTTAAATATTATCAGATGTGCAACTAAGATGAGTTTATGAAAAACTAAATGATGTCATATTGTACCTCACTGCATGTTCCAAATGGACCATCAACATTAAATCTGTTTAAAAATAAAAACATTTTCATATCAATTAATTGTATGTTCCATATCTATAATAACTATCTATTCACTTTCCTCGGCAATGGAATATAACTATGATAATTGTTTTTGAAATCTTTTTCACGTTTGTTAGATTCTGTCGAATTTGGGGAAGGGGGGGGGGGGGGGTGGAAAAGAATTTAAATGCCAGATCTATGATTTTCTTTGAACAATAAATTTTTTTCAACTTTCATATTAGCAATGTGTAATATTGAATGTGTAAATTTTAATACATTCAGAGCTAACAAGTACAACTTTATATAATGCATGCCAACTGCTATTCCAGAGATATAATATACACGTTGTCATATATTAATGAACTTACAATTATCACAAATCAAACATACTATTGTTTGCATTTTTATCAAAATCTTAAAACAAAGTATTATTTTTTTTTTATTACCTCGGCATAGCATCCATGTTTCCATTGGCTGCGTTACAAGCAGAACCAACAGCTTCCGTCCAATCACCAGCAAGGCGCATGTGTACACTAAAGAAATCTTCTGCAGGGGCCTAAAGAAAACAGCAAATACATTTAGCAAGGATAAATATTACAAGAAATAAAGATTTTATTCCAGTCCCTACCTCCTCCATCAAAAAATGATGACACTGATAAGAAGTCATCAATATCATTTTACAATTTTCAGGATACAATTGTTGTTCTTTGCTCAGCTGTGATAAAATATTACAAATTAGAAAACAAGAAAAAAAAGTAACAGTAAAATTAATACTAAAAAGGCAGCAAAATTAAGGTAAATGTATACTGACCGATGTGAGAGTGAACGGATGCCATTCAAGTAGTGAGACTTGAGGACAGTTGATGAATATGTATTGACCTGACATCATCTTAAAGCCTGGTCGTGACAACTGTAGTTCCAGTACATTAGACGGATGCTTCACTACCTACATACGCATCAGTCAAACATTCAGTTATATGTTATGATTGCTATGTTTTAGATGCCTATAACAATTATTTACTAGATGTCCAGGTTCAGCACTAGAAAGTTAGATTTTATAGCTATTTGTCCATTTGACACACCTATAACAAGCACAACAAGACAGGAATTTGTTCATTCTTCAATTATATTGGTATTTTTTCAAGTCTGCAACAGCTTACAGTCATGAGGTTGTGTTATGATGAATTTCAGCTATAAATAACCACGTTTTGGGAAAAACTCAAATATTTATAGAAAATTACTTTACAAATATAAAATTACAGTAAAGCCTGGCTCATACATCAGATCAACTTCACAGCTTATCTCTGGCTTAATATTTAATGCAATTAAAATTATATGAAATTACATGCATTACGTGAGTTAAAATATAGTTAATTGCTAATAAAGTATGAGACGACAACTCCTTACTTTGACAATTTGTACTTTTTGAAATCTTCTATATAAGCGAATCAGTCTCTCAAAAGCATAGATACACAGGGGACCAATAACCCACATCCAGGTCTAATCAATCAACAAATAAAAACACATGCACATATAGTACTCCAAAAAAATACATTATATAAGATAGTAGTCATTCAATTGTAGATTAGTTTTATAAGTCAGCTTTCATTTAGTTTCGTGGTATTGTAAATTTCAGTAAGATTAGATGACTTTATATCCTTCTCTTTTAAGATAATAGCTGAAGTCAGGCAGGGTGAGATTTTGTCTCCTATTTTATTTGGAATTTACATTGATGCTCTTATTTCACATTTAAAAACTAATCAACTTTGGGTATGCATTGGAGTTCAATATGTATATTGCTTGTTGTACGCTGATGATACAATGCTAATTTCTCAGTCTGTTTCTTGTATGCATAATGTAACATATGCTTAACATTTACAATTCAAGTTAGACTTAAAATTCAATGTAAAAAATCAATGGTATTTTATAGAATAGTTCAATATAAAGAAGCGCAATATACAACAGTGCAATATACTTAGCAATATACATAGCAATATACAATAATACATATCAATATACAATAATAATAATTGTTATACAATATAATAAAAAGAAAGTTACCAGTTTGAACAAAATAGCAAATAAAAAGTTTGAGAAACGTTCAAACATTTAAAAATCAGACAATTAAAAAGTGTCTAAGTGTTGTATATTGCACTTTTTTATATTGAACTATTGTATCATTTTATTTGTTTAATGATAATAAACTGAGACTGTATGGTATATTTTTGTATACAGGAAAGCGTTTTTTTTATTTGATTTTTATCTGTGTTATATTTGTTATATTGCTGTTTAATACAAAGAAATATAAAGATATGTTATACATAAACTATGAAATAATACCGGCAAAAAGAGTTATGATAATGAAACAATATATAATGATATAGAAAGTACAACGTATGATTATATATAAAATATGATAAATTTGATGATATATAAAGGATGATATATATGATGATTTATAAAGTATGATAGAGTTAAATAAAAAATAATAAATATGAGAATATAGAAAGCTGCTCACCTCTGAAACTTTATGTTTAAATTGTGGATTAGGACAAACTGTGATCCCATTCTCTAATTCATTCCAGTGTTCCCACTTATCCTTACACAGAGTCACATTATGTTCCTCCAGGTTAGACTGACCTCTTATGATACCTCTAACAATACAAAAGTACATAGGTAACATTAGACTGGCCTATTATGATACTGCTAACAATGAAAAGTTCTGCTAAACAATAGACTCTGTGTGTTCAGGACTGTTGGCTTAGATCAGCTTAATTTTGTTTATCCTTGTTGGCTTAAAAGTCATAGACAATAAATTCATTCACTACAGACCTTCACAATCGATATAATCAAATTTTAATTATTTATTATAAAATTAACTATATGAATTGTTTTTAAACTCTATTTATGCTTAAAAATAATAACCACTGATAATATAATTATTTCAGTAGTAATAACTAGTAATTACTCTAACAAGCAATAATTACTAGTAATTACTCTAATAAGTAATAACAACTATTTAGAGTAATTACCCAAATCCGTGAATGATGACAGCGATGAAGAAGACAATGAAGAGATGATGAGTGAACCAGAACACTTCATAATAGTGACGTCTGCCGCAAAATAAATGAGACTTTATTGAAATAAAAAATGCTTCCCATTTGATGTGTATTTAGATCACGTGCTGCATTAGATCGTATTAAGCTGACAATAATTTAATTTAATTTAAAATAAACTAACAAATATACACTGTAGTTAGATAATATTGCTAAAAAATATTCCTTATAAAAACAATATTAACACTGCTTAGATTTTAACAATACTAATGCAATAAAGATTGCATAAAGGCTGTGTTAGTAAGGAGAATACTAGAGGACACTAACACTAATACTTACAGTGACATTAACACTAACACTATCACTGACCTGACAGACTCTCTTGATGTAGCAAAAATGATGACGAGTACAAGAGTAGCCACTATACCGGTAAAACCTGGTATCTCTGATACCGCTGCTAATATAGCATTCTACAACAATAAAATGTAAAATAAAAGGTGCCGGAACTCATATTGTGTCAGGGTTTTTCTTAAAAACTAAACTTTAACTGATATTGATGTTTGTTGAGATCCTTTTGATGTCCTTTATCATGGATTGAGATATTTTGATGGCTTGCGTCAAATTCTAACTAGATTACTCTGCATGATGATTATTAAAAAATAAATATAAGTGGTCAAAAAAAAGGTTCCTAAAAAAAAGGTTTTTTAGAGACGGCAGAAAAAACACTGAATTTCGGTACAATATAAAGTTAATTTTATGTTAACTCTATCACCCCCCCCCGTTCTGTCTTTTATTGTTTCAGTATGTCTGTTTTACCTAGCAGGGCTCAGATAAATCTAGTTTAAGCTGAGATTTAACTGATTTAAAATTAAACTATCCAGAGACAGTAATTTAAGGATTATAATCTTTGAAAAGTCAAAAATATACAGTCAGATTATCATGTAACTTTACAGTTAAAATTCAATCTTATTTATTTTATTTATTTATTTACTTCAGACACTGATCATCATCTCAATTTATGTTTATTGTCACATCAGCTCAAATACATCTATTTAGTGACATGTTATCAACTGTATGTACAGAGACCAACTGGACCAAGTACTAAGTGACTGCTCGACTTCTAACACAGCACAGTGAATAATTTTCCATTGGTAATGATTGAGCAAGTGCAGCATGTAAGAAATCCTCAATAAAAGTCCTGAGCAAATTAAAATATAATAAATATCAATTCAACTAACCTTGCCAGTTACTTTGACAGGATTGACCCAGGTCTGATTGTTGTCAAATGAAAGATGACTGACTTTATACTGAAGTCCATCGATACTTTCAGCTGCGTGGTCGGCCGAGTCAACAAAACGTTCAAAGTTAAACGAATGACTCAAGTAGTGAACAGCTGTGAGACAAAATGAAAAATTTCTTCATCAAATCAAACTACATGATAGAATGCTGTCAGCGAATCAGAAAGCACAATACAGAAGCGTGGTAGATAATCTTTTATTTAAAATATGAAACAATGCAATTCCATTGCAGCCTTTGAAACATTTCCTATTAGTAAGTTCAATTAAACTAAAGAAATACAGGAAATTTTTAAATAAAGAAAATACAAGAAATTTTCTACATTCGCATTTAACTCCTGTGTCCAATTCTCAGTAGTTCTAAATCTAGGTAAAAATCTCAATGTAAATCATAGTTTTTATTTCAGTCTCATCCTTTAATAATTTTCATTGTTGTTTCAGCATTCATACAAACTGAGCCAAAAAATTGCCATTCTAATTTATAAAATATAAATACATTTTGCAGTCACAAAAGTATCATAAATCTACCCTAAATCTTATAACCAATAGATGACAAGTCTAAGAGAAGACGTAATATTAACTGACCTGCCCAGAAGCACAATGTGTAGCCACAAAGTTTATGAAATGAGATGTTTTTATCTAGCTGTCTACAGACAGATCTCTTCTTAGAACACTGCGGCCAATAAAATCATAATCGTTTTAATTATTGATACAATAAATAAAAACAATTGGCTTAATATACAACACAATGTAATTCTTGAAGTGACAATGAATATATGACAAGAAACCATTAAGAAATGTTTATATACTACATTCGTTCGTATATAAAATTAACATACAAATGAAAAGAACAGAACTATTATCTAAAATAAAACAGAAGTAACGATAATGTTAAACATCCACTATTAACATTTTTAAATGATCTATAAAGTTATCATTATAAGTCTAACTTATCATTATCTTATAATTATTATTAGTGTAAACATCACTGTTGAAATATAGGTACACGGACGTTTAGTCAAAAGAAGATTCGTCAACAGACTGTTGGTCAAGAATATTCGTTAAGAATTAAGGTTAGGTTTAGGGCTAGGTTTAAGGTTAGGGTTAGGGTTAAGGTTGGAGTTAGGATTAGGGTTAGGGGTTATAAGAATCGTCCATTATAAGAATAGTTTTTGACAAACACTCCGTTGACAAATCGTCCTTTGACGAATCGTCCTAGAACAGAACAATAATTGGTTTCTTGTCATACATTCATTCAAGCATTCATTCAAGCATTCATCTTTTTATCCAACCATTCATCGAAGCATTGATACAATGATTCAGCATCAGATTTAAAACCTGAAATGATCCTCGTAATAAAGAGATGAAGTTCCTACAGACTGGTAGAAGAATTAAAGCCATGTTGAAATTTAATGCGGCTGCTGATGCTCGTGAAAATGAAATGGGTAACTGTAGAAAGTAGTAGTGCAAATACTAATACCGTTAAAGTAGCCCCTTACGAGCTTTTTGATAATATTTCAGCCAAAAATAACAATTGAATGGCTGCAAGGTAATTTATATCCACATATAATGATCAAATGTCATCAAATACTTGAAAGGAAACAAAATAATATCACTTATAGTCAGTCCATCCTCTATATTTTGATCGTTCAAAAAACATAAATGCCAAAAAATTTTGCTCCAAACTCTCAGGATTTGAACCACTTGATTATCATGTCAGAGAAGTACCACAACTGCAACCATTAGAGTTGGTATAGGAATTGATATAGGAGTTGATATGAGAGTTTATATAGGAATTGACATGGGAATTGATACTGGAGTTTATATAGAGTTGATATAGAGTAGATACAGGAGTTGATATAGGAGCTCATGAGTTATTTTAATATGGGAGATGATATCCCAGTAGATGTGGGAATTAATATGGGCGTTATTGAGGGGTTGATATATATGAGTTGATTTGGAAGTTTATGCAGAGTTCATTGAAATTCAAACAAAACGACGCAACCCCAAGAACCCCAGAACCCATCAACAGGCTGACTAAACAATCGTGTCTCACCCGGGCACTCGACTCCCTGGCTCTGCTTATTCCTATTTTATTCAAATTAAAGTTTATCAAGCATTTACACAAATTTTATATCTAAAAGGCTCTTACCCCAACAATAGACCTCAGATAAAAGTATTCATCCCAAGCTGCATACTTCCAGAACGTGTAACCAAAGAGCGCTCCATTACCAGCCACCCAGAGAGCCTATATAAATACAGGCAGGTACCAAAGGATGATTAATTTAATACATATTTAGTATTAAAACATTAATTAGCTCATCAAACGTTCATAACAAACGTGGGTAATAAAATTCAAATAAATGCTCTAATATTATCAATCGAGTCATTTTTAATCTCAAAAATAAATGATTAATCAAAGATTAATTTAGCATTTGATCATCTCTCTCACACCTACAAGTTAGACAATTATCTACGTGAAGTTTTTCTCTACCGCTTATGTTTTTGTAAATGTACACATTTTTATCATCTTTCGCATATATAAAAACATGATAAATTATTTAAAAATATCCTCAGGTTTCAGACGGTTAATCTAAAAATTTTGTTTAGCATTGAATGTTTTCATCTGTTTCATCTGTTTTCTTTCTTTCCTGTCGTCTGTTAATCTAATTTGAGCTAGACATGAGGCAGAAATTAACTACTCAGCATTTACAGCAGATATGATCCATAGTTTGAACAGTTATGTTGTAACTGGCAGTTCTTAATTCCGCTCTTCATGTCTCTGTACCACTGATCAATCTCCAGCTGGAGTGTGTTAGGCTCTCATTAAAGTGGTCCGTTCAAAAAGTTGAACAAATCTGGCCATGGGATGTTTAAGATGAAGCTACTTTCATGGTATGATCCAGTTTGTTCCAAACATCTCTAATGTATGACCGTTTCCCGAAACGATTGGATCAACTCGTTTCATGATATAACTTAATTGCTGCATGATTTTAAAAGGCATTGATATTCAAATAATAATTTTTCACTATTACTGGTCTACACTTGATAATATTTTGATCTCTTAAAGGCCTAATAAGCAAATAGTTAAAACGAATATCTTACAATGAATATCCACTTTGGAGCTTCGTCAAAAACATTTCTTGCCATTTTCTCTTATAAACTGTTAAACTTAAATATACTTTTTCAATATTCAAAATAAAACTGACTAGTATTTTGTTAATAACTTTTAATAATGTTAAGTATGCGATCTTATAACCGAATTTGCTAATTTTGTAACGGTAATATATAGATCTCTGTAGTATATAATACATTATACACATTTACCTATTAAATATGTAACAAACAGCTATACAATGCAATAGAGGAAGTAAGCTTAAAAAGTTTAGACGGAAGTAGGTCTAATGTCCTAAAAGTACATATGTCAACAAAGGGTCCCTAGTGGCTGAATGCCCCATTTATAAATGTTTAAAGAAATATTTAATATTTTAATTAAACTTTGCTACTAGCATTACAGTATAATCATTATACTTTTATTTAAATTTATTATAAAAGTAATTTTTCTTTGATATTTTTGAAATTATTTAAACGTCACTATCATGCTTTTAGTAATAGAATTGTGTATATATGTTGTTGTCTAAATCTGGAACGATTCATTGACAATAAAATTGCGAAATATTCTGTATATTTAAAATAATAAAACAGTTTATGTGCTACATATGTTTAATAAATTGAATTTATATTTTTCGCCAACTGTTGTTAATCTATTTTGTCATGAAATAAGTTTCTAGAAACGTATGACTCGATTAACAATCACTGACTTTAGTGCTTTAAACTAGGCCATTTTAACTTACTGTGGAATCAGTGAAGCGTGTCGACAGGCCCATGCTTCTAACTACCAGCATGGTGCACCAGTAGGGCACGTGTGATTCATTAAAAATTAATGAGAGGGGTATACGACAAGAGAGGGTTTCAAATGTTCTGTTAAAAATGTGTGTTGCCTGATTTGTTTTCGCAAATAGGCTTACTATTTACAAAAACATCTATCAAGTATTATAGACCGAACATTTAATAATACCTTTTAAGTCTCTACGGATTTTTTAATTGACATTTTAGTAGTTTAGTCATTCAGTATTTTTTATTTTATGACGACATAGGCCTCTATTGTATTTAATTTATTTTTCAACTACTTTTATATATTAGAAAACATACTTTTTTAATATCATGGTTGTGTTATATGCTCTTCGGGTATCTTTCGCTTAGAGAAGATGAGTCACAATCTGTGTGTGTGTCTTTGTGTATGTGTATGTGGATTGTGTATTTGTGCGGTCCATGTGAATGCAAAACATAATCGTCAAATTCACCATTTGGTTCAGCCTTTGATGTGACAGTTTATTTAGCGCGCTGTGGGCGTGACAGAAACTCTAACAATGCAACCAATGGCGAACGAGTAAACTTTTAAATATACTGTAGTAAAGAGATGTTTGTAATATGAACAGTCGAAAAATAATTCTAATTTAAAATTCTTGAAGCACTTTCTGCAGTAAATAAATAAAATTTAATATAATAATGACTGCATATTTAATATATTTACAAGAAACCGTGTTTTTTCTAATACATAAAAAATGTTCATATGATTACATATCAAACAATACAATTTAATTATAAACAATGGCTTTGAATTTATTTTATGTTACTTTTTATGTTACTGAGTGCTAATGTTCCTATACAGGGCCGCTGAGAGGCAAACTGAGCCCTGGGGTCGTAAATGTCATCCGCCCCGCCCACAGTGTAAGTCCCTCCCTGCATTATTGCCATTCCAATTTGATGATTTCAAATATAATTTTATACAACTTTTACACCTAGGAATTAGACATTAAAAATACAGCAAAAGCAAAATACAGCAAAAATACAGCAAGAGTAAAAAAACAGTATGAAATTTGTTTTTAAATTTGCCGCCGCCGGGCCCCCACAATTCGCCGGGCCCCGGTGTTGCAACCCCGCCCTCTCGTCATGGCTGTTCCTATATGCAATTTTATCAATAATCATAACGATTTGAGAATATTTACATAAAGTTATAATTCTATCAAAATTGTAAACTTGAAATTCTATTGGCATGGACAGCAGTCTCACCTCAATCATAACGTCTTAATTCTGTTAATGTCACCTGTTTTTTACTCATTAATCTAAAGTAAGCTTATTTCTCTGAAACATTTTGCTATCATCCTAGCCAGAGCCAGTGAGCAATGAATATCACATAAACAGAGTGATCTAGCAGAGTATTTTTCATGTCACAAGTTAACATACTCTAAACTGAACGTATTAATTATTATAACTGATCTAGAAAGCAGTTTATTAATTATCTAAGTTAAGTTTATTAATTATCTTTTCTAATTTTATCTAAGTAATTAGCTTTGAAATATTCTACAAAACTAATTACATTAAATTAAAAGTTAATTTTCGATAAAAAGTTGTAATCATTACAAAATTGTAATCTCTACAAAAAATTGTAATCATTTTTTAATAAATTCGAAAACAGAACTTTTATTTTATTGTTTTGTTAACTAACTTGATGAAAGCCTCAACACGAACGATTCTTTAATCGCTTAATCGATATTGGACAAATTAAGGTATTTTTCAATTATTTTTCAAAGTATTTTATAGTGAAAACTGGAAAAGCAAGCGTACAATTTCTCGCATTCATGAAAAAGTAATAATATTCAGTAAAAATACTGGATTTTTGAAAAGTTTATATTTCGATAAACTTTTTAACCTAAAACTCTTTAACATGTCTTTTCAACAGTAAGTGGGCGGAGTCTTTATTAAACGTAAGGCGAAGCGCCTACTGATCAATCAATGTACCACGGTTGTTATGTAATCACTCAGTGTCGCGATCACATAGACCAAATGTTGCCAACACAGACATCAAAGACTGAACCGAATGTGGACAACACCGTGTATGTGTCTGTGTGTGTGTTTTCGTGGGTGTGGACTGTGGGGCTATGTAATAATGTTTACTGGTTTCAGTTACTCAGGGTATTTACCCGGGCATTACAAAAGCAATGAGGAAGAATGAAGCGGCTAGTTTTAGTTATTTTGGCGGTGGGCTCGAGAAGATTTTGCTCTCGAAACTCGAGGGGTAAATTTATTATATAAATTATAACCATTAAGTTTTGTGTAATATATAAAATTTTAAAATTCTCTAACTTTCCCGCGTTAAAACTTTATTATTGACCTTTTGAATTGATTTACATGTATTCTGTCTGCATGTTATTTATTACAATTTCAAGGATCAGTTTGAATCATTCGTATTTAAGTATGCTTAATGTATGTACGCCTATACGTAGTAACATATTTGATTGAAATATTGATTAGTCTGGTTGTTCTTTTTGTAGAGCAGAATATAGTGTAGAAAGTGTAAATGTGAGTTTAGTGACTTATATACGAATTGAGTGGTGTATAATATTATTTTTAAATGGTAAATTACCCGACGATGCTGCAACATTGCAATATTCGTTTGATGATTGCTTCCAAGTATTGCACATTTTTTGTCACATTTTGTGACAAATTTGATACCGTTTATTGTTTTAAGTGATTTGATTAATTTTTGTTTCATTAGTTGTTCAGATAAAGTTAATTTTGCACTTGTAGTATACTTGTCAGTATTGTGTTACAAGTAGTTTTTACTGTGTTTATTTGTGTATAGTTAGTACTTTCAGATTGCTGTCATTTGGATCTAGTTTCTGATTGTGTCTGTATGTTTGATTTTCTTCTAATATCGACTGAAAGTATTTATTATGTCTACTTTTGCCCTTAGAAATATGCATTTATCAGAAATAAGTATTACATTTGTGAGGATTGCATTGATCCTAGTGAGAGATTTTGGCAACAACATCGGAACAATCATAGCTGTTGATGACTGCCAAAGGACGAATTCAGGAAGATAAGGACCAAGACTGCTATTCCCACGCACCCTCATATATATATCCCCCTTTCAATGTCCGCGCCCCAAACAGCTGATGATGTTGCCCCGAAAAGATCCGCGAGACAAAGAAATAAGGTGAACTCCTCTGATCGCAAATATCCAGCGGGAAAAAGACAATATGAAAACCCCCACCACCAACTCTAGCACCACAATGGATAAATAGACGGGTTCAACCATCAACAGTGGACGAGGTGCCAGTGATAATCCCTCGAGTGGGATTGGAATATCGATGATCTCCCACTCCTTCAAAAACACAAAGGAATGAGGTTCCCCCTATGGAGAAACACAAGAAATCATTAACATACTCTTAGCAGAGATGCCATACTCAAAACTCGGTATCTCATTACGTTTAGCTCAAGATCCGTCATCTAAACTTTTTCAGAAAAGAAAGAGAGCACACAAAAAACACTAATGATTTCGTGAAGAGTAAGTGTAAAAATTAGATTAAACAGATTAATCCTGACCTGTCACAATTTTGGCACACGACGTCTTCAGCATACATGATACACAAGCGACTGCGAGTCTAATTAAGAAGTCTGTTATAAACCATTTAAGCGAGTAGAATAGCAGAGTTATAATAACTCAGAAGAGACCAACTCACATGGTAAATCCATCATCCGAGACTCTAACCTTATCCAATATTTTTGAAAGTTGCGCCTGGAGAAAGATCTATCTTTAATACCTACGTCTAAAACGAAACCGATAGACTTATTATTACAGCAAACAGTAAAGAAACAGAAAATTCATCAACATAAGAACTTAGATTCTATTGGTGCATTTCGTTATACCCTCCATAATAACAAAAAATCAAAATCATTGATACTCATTTCATTATACAATGCAAGTTTTAAAACCGTTTGTTAAAAATAATTAGCCTTTGGTCGTGCTGCCACAAGATAGTAACCTCGCTCAAGACTCAGACTCAGTCATAACGGCCTCATATGCGACAAGTTGATCATAATAAAACGGGCTGACAAAGGGGGAGCTACTGTAATTATGGATTGCGATGCAATCCGTAATTACAGTGCATAAGTGTGTAATGTTGAGAAACAATTAGCAAACAATCAATATTACATAAAACTAACCAAATTAATATGACATTCAAATAGATATAGACATAAATAAAAACATTAACAGACTTAAAAGACGCTAGAGATATATATCAGAGAAACAATGCGACTACCTGACGGGCCCTCAGAAAATAATTCTGAACTTTTTAGTTATTTCCTAGAATTCATAAGGACAACACGGGATTGGCTATACCAAAGAACTGCAATCCCATTGTTTCTGATTGTAATAGTGAATCCAGCAAAGTAAGCGAATTCGTTCAAACTTCTAGAAAGCTATCTCACACCAAGTAGCTGATTAGTTACAGCCGACGTTGTTAGCCTTTACACAAACATGTCAATTAAAGGTACTCTAGACACTGCAGAAAAACTTGTAACAGATTTGATAGAAATAACTATGCGGAATATATATTTTTAGTTCTAACAATGAACTTTTTACAATTATTCAGGCAGCCATGGATAAAATGTATAGGCTTACACCAAGTTTAGCTAACATTTATTGTACAAAATTGGAAAAAGGCAATAGAGACCTTTTGCATGATACCATCACATTTGTTTTACTTATTACATATTTTTTGAATTGGCTTAAGTCACGAGCAGATTCGGAGGACTATGAAAATGTATACTCTTTTATCCAGGATTTAAAACTCAATTTAGATGTTTAAGTTGATTGCATCAAGACACAAACAAATCGAATAATATTACTGAATCGATAATGACACTAAAGATGGTAACCCGTAAAAAAAGCCACGGTAAGAAAAGCCACGGTAAGAAAAGCCACGGTAAGAAAAGCCACGGTAAGAAAAGCCACGGTAAGAAAAGCCACGGTAAAAAAAGCCACGGTAAAAAAAGCAACGGTAAAAAAGCAACGGTAAAAAAAGTCACAAAAGTGGAATTAAAAGCCACAGGGCTTTTCCTAACGTGCAGTTCTACACAAAGTGTGCAGTTCTGAATGAAATATGTGCGGTTCTTATTCAAATATTGTGCAGTTCTAAATAATGAAAAAATTATATTATAGAGAGTAATTTTTATTGCTGAACAACAAAAACACAACAGCGAACAAAGCTTAATCATTTGATTTAAAATTTCTTAACCTTCGACTTCTGCATGACACAGATATCATCACCCGAGCTGTCACTTTCAACATCCGCAAAAGTTCGTTTGGCACTTGAGACAGGAAAGACGCCATGGAAATCGCTGTTCTTTTCCTTTAGGCCTGTCTGTTACTCGGCGGCGGCGCTAGTTGAGCCACAATAAAACAGCTGGTCTTGGATCCCACACCTATAGAGATGGCATGTTGTAGTACACGAACAGGTACATATTCTAGGTGTCCAAATGCATACTTGACCTGTCTGAAGTCTTCAGTGTGTTGCTTGAACTGATTAGTCATTCAACGTCTGCACTATGTGATTTGGCAGCAAGGATGCGAGCGAGAACAGTATTGACTGTCAGATAATGTTCAGACTGAGCACGAGAGAGCACCACATCCCGTAGTGGCTTTTTGCCGAAGGCATGAATATTGTCCATTAGGTCACCATACTCCAGCCCAAGCTTCTCCAGATCCAAATCTGTACAAAAAGCTGCATGCATGGCTTTCAGGTCTGCATCTGGTTGTAGGGTGCCAAAGGCTTTAATTATGGACAGATGTATGCCTGTATAATTAATACCAAATAACTGAACAGAAAATGTCAAATCTTACTTTTATCAGTATAATTATGGAAATACGCAATTCTGCCTTCAGTACTAGCAAATAAATACAAATTCCATCATTTCTCTGCACCAATAATATTTCATTTTCAATCAAATTTATCAAGATTTTATTATTATACTGTTATAATTTTTACAATATAAAAGTATGAAATAGGATTTTTTTATTGATGCATAGAAATCATACAACTAAAAAAATTTGTGGCATTTGTGCAGTTCTGATTTTTTCTTAGGAAAAGCCCTGAAAAGCCAGGCCATTTTTTTGCAAATTTTCTATTAAATTCGAGTGATTGCTTCTTCATAATTAAAATCTTTGAAATGCACTTGGCTTAAGCATTAATGTATTCTTTGATTTTCGATTGGCTATGAATAATTTTGTCATTAATCCGCAGTTATATCTTTAAGTTTATATTTGACTATA
>JAQIXG010003267.1:0-15371 GCA_034700105.1 Oconnorella tubifera
TTTTTGCTAAATACTTTTATATGATTAGTTAGATTGTATTATTTTTATTGCACTGTACTATTACTGCTCTGTCTTTGTACGAATAAAAGTCATTATATTATTATTATTGTTATTATTATTTATTATTATTATTATTATTATTATTATTATTATACTGGCTTATATCAACTTTATGATTGCAGGCCTAAATGCCTCTTTTATTATTCACATCTTTTATGAGCACGCGCAGTGCTGTATATACATTAGCGCGCCAACGCGTTTGGAGAAAGCAGATTCCAGAAATCTCGCACACAAATAAAACAATTGACTTAAAATCTACGCAAATCGACGTAAAATGCTTCGTTCCACTGCATAGGGAACAATGATTATAATATGGAATCACCGACCTGGAATCACAGGATAATCAATGTAGGTTTATTTTTAAAATAAAATATTGGTGATTTTATTAAATAAAATATTAAGCTTTTACTGATGCAATGATAGTCACTAGATAATAATAACAGTCACTTGAAGCTGGTAGAACCTTCATGATTTTTCTACTGTTTTAACTTAAAATATGGCATGCATTTAGCGATTATTTTACTGGTTACACGTATAATACTGATAAATGTATGCAATCTTCAAATAATCTTCAATCTTCAAGAATTAAATTACAATGAATTGAAAGTGAATCATAACTACTGATTTATCGTCTACTTTTTTTAAATTATAGCCTATCACGAAATATGCATTCAATGATGAATTCAGAGATAAAAGCCAATGTAACCCCGAAATGTTTTTAATTATTTTTAATATATTTAACTAATTCTATGGCCAAAAAATCAAATTTTAACCAAAAAATTTCACTTAGTAAAACTTTATTCATTTTTTAACTTATTAAAATAAAAAATTACCAAAAAGTTCATATTGCAATAAACTTATCCAGTTATATATTTAGCAAAAACATCTTTTTTGAGCAAAGCTTCCTTCCGTCTTTTGTTCCTCGGATCTCTGCGCCCCTTTTTTAACCCCTTATCTATATTTTCACGAATCTGTCTTAGTGTAATTGCACAGAATCCCTTCATCAAAAGTCTATTTCTCAACTTGTTACGTATAGTCTCGTCTATTCTCTTCTTTGTGTCTCGCGCGCGTCTGTATCTGTGTCTCGCGTTTTTGTCTCAAAAAGTCTCAAGTCTCAAAGTCTCGTCTCTCTGTCTCATTTGTCTAAAAGTCTCACGTCAAGTCTCTGAGAATAATGGCCGAGGTTGCTGATATCTGCACGGAAAGGTAAAAAATGAATTTTTGTTGCGTTTTAACATTGCGGGAAAATTAAGCAGCGAAAGCACGCTATGCTTATTATAGATAAGCATTCTAGATGCTTCTACTTACGCATTGCTTTGTTTTTAAGCAATAAAGCATAAGCAAGGAAATGTAAGCAGTAAAGCTTGTTCTATGAATTAAAGCAGTGAAATGAATTAATTTAATATATTTAATATTGATTTTTAGGATTTAAGGATATTTAATTTTTTTTCTTCAATGTAGCAATATTTTTAGTGCTGCATAAAACTCGGCTCGATCATTAAATTTTGTCCTTTTTGTAGCCTATTTGATATTCAATTTTGTATTAAATACTGAAATATTGAGAAAATTTAATTTATAATCGATCATAACGTGAACGTAAAGATTTCGTAAATTTTGCTGATTTGCTTTTTTATAATTCGTGTATACATTTATTGCGATTACATGGCTTTATTTTATCAAATGTGTATTTTTCTCTAAATGTTTACGATTGATGTATCCAGTCTAATGATATAGTGTGAATGTTGTTTTTGTCTATTGAAAATCTTGGCTCACTGCCAAATTAAGGTAAAATGTAGAATATGACATTAAATTGAAGACACCAGGAAGTAATTCACACAATTTGTAATTACCTTGAAAATTGTAGCATTTTCTAATTTCAATAATTTTTCCATAACATTCAATTATTTATTTAGTTTCTTTGGATTTTTAGAACGTTTGGTAACTTTAAACCTAACTTGAAAATGTTTCGACAACCCTAAACTTCATTTTTTTTAAATTTGTATATATAGAAAAATTGAAACTTTATAGTAATAGAAAATTCATATGAAAATGCTTAAAGATGTTGTGTGTTTTTGATATTGTGTGAATTTAAAAAAATCACAGAATTATGATTGAATTTGATTATTGTAGTATTCGATTTTACAATTTTTGTGGACAACATCTTGCATGATGAAATTGAGGCTATTGTATTAAATTCTGGATACAACCAGATATTAAGTTAAAATTAAAAATTAGATACAATCAGATATTTCTGTAACAATAAATATTTCTACTTGCACTGTACACGATAAAATACTAACGAATATATTTTTCATATCACCCTGTACATGTTAACATTCAAATACTTGTAAACACTTGTATGCTATATATTTCTGCTCGAGTTTAAATTATATTTAGCTTATATTAAACCACCAAGTGCTAGAAGGTACTTGAATCTCACTGTTACAATTGAGAGCCTATGTAATCTACAATTATGGCCATTTGATTTACATTGTATAGGCTGTTTGTTCACTTGTAGGTTCATTGATAGAATATAAGATTGCGTTAAGTTTATGAAGTGTTTGGTAAATTTAAGTGTTTTGCTAAATTGACTTCCTTATCTGAAAGCTAATCATACATATGACTACTTTGTTCAACTGTTTTATAATGTCTGTTTGCTGTTAATTACACCTCGTCATTTGATAACGACATGGGGTAAAAAAATAGATAACTTGTAGAATTATTTAATTACAACACCTATCAGTAACGAGTCGTGAGGAAGAGCATGCGATATAAATGTCATAAAATATGTTAGATTGTCATTCGATATCTGTTATTTTATCTATGAAAAAAATGTGTATGAAATTTGTGAACGTTGATAATAACGCTTTGTTTTTACTCCTTTTTTTATTCTTGATTTATGTTAATTTGTAGTTTGTGTATCTTCTGACGAGACGAATATTTTTTATTTCAGCGCGCCTGTTGTCCCTGAAGTAACGGAGGAACATCCGATAAAGGAGATGATCCATGCTTGCGGTAAAGGTGATGACCTGCCCAAAAACGAATCAGCTGGTAAATTTATTAAGTGTTGATCTTGTGTATATTTAATGTATTTGTTGTATGTATTTGTAGAAGGGAAGATATAGTTTATGTAGAAGTATTGAAGTGGAAACAAATCATGAATGTTATAGAATATCTTTTTGACTGGATCAGTCTTGGATGTTTTATTTCTTTTTTTGAACTTTTATCAGGGCAAGATTTATTTGACTGCTTTGACAATCCTTAAGGATTGCACCGTTTGAGTCATTACTTGGTCAGTTTCTGCATACCCAGTTCATAATGATGACGTCATCTTTGTCACATTCTATATTTTGTCACATTCATGTTTTTATGTTATGTTGTTATTGAATATTTTTTACTGATATATCGTTAAACATAGACAACAAGCATATATACTTACATTAATTTACAACGTATATTAGTAAGAACATCCTATCAAACATTGTCTCGTATGTAAACCATGCTTATGCAAAGAAAATACTAGCTATTAGTGTATTGTTTCTATTGCTCAGTCTTAATGTAAGTATTTTTTATTGTATAGGAGCTGAATCAGAGGAGGCACCCATCATTGTCTCTGAGACTACTGCTGAGGTGGGTTTTATAAAGTTAATGTTATGTTTCGCTTGACTTAGAGCTTTAACATTAATGATAGTTCTTTGTAAGTTTTTTATTCACTTTAAAGATATCAAGAAATTTGCTGCCGAGATATCATGGTATTAGACTGAAAGATATAATGATACAGTGATGCAATCGAACGACGATGATACTGGGATGATAATGATGATGATACGGTGATGCATTGTAACCTCAGGGTATAAGAATATCATCAGATTTTATCATTGCTGGCCTCATCCTTTCAAGATGACATTTATATAATGCATTTTTGTGCGAGTTCAGTGCTCTTATCATTTAGTTTTTTGCACATCCAGTTTTTGAAATGATCTTCTGCTGATGTATCATATAGATGTTGCTTCTTGTTCAATTTTGCTCTAATGAGATGCATTTCTATGCTTTAGGCTACAGACCTAACTGATGATGCTGCTTCAACTGGCACAAAGGTATAAATGCTTTCTATATTTATAATCTTCATTTGGGTTATAGATTTGATTAGTATATATTCTATTCTTGCATTAGCAATCCTGAAAGAAGGGCATTCATTTAACTGTATTAAGAGTCTAGTGTAACTTGTCATTGAGTTCTCTATATGTTTAGTTCACAATATTAAAATCAGCTTTGACTATGCTTTACGATAAGATTGTCTGTTGAAGATTTTGTTTTGTTATGATGTTATAGATAATGCAGTTTAGCATCAGTCGGTTTATGCACAACTGATACTGATGCCTCTATTTTACTCTGCTGTACCATTAAGCATCTGCTTTTCTCTGGCTTCTTGTGCTTAACACTTTGTAATTTTTATCCATTATTATTACAGTAAACATATTACCGTTGAAGAAGAATATCAAAAAACCAAAGCCATTACAAATTAAATTTCTATTCTATGACATAAATTCTCATCAACATTAAAATTAAATTTTTATTCTATTCCGTATCAATTCTCATGTTTGGTGTTTCTAGCGTAAATGTGAGGATGAAGAGGACGCGTCTGAGAAGAACGATGATCTGAAGAAAGTGAAGACAGACGAGACTGACGCCACCACTGAGACCGTCACCAATGGCACTGATAACAATGGGTGCCACGATGGTGATGCTACCAGCAATGGAAAGAGCGTCGATGACATTCCAGTGGTCTGTACTTTTATTTATACTCAATGAGGCAACATTTTGGTAGAGTCTGGGACTTATAAAAGGGTTGTGGGTTTATATTGTCGGCAATATTTATGCTGTTGAAGAAGAATGGTTGACCTGGTGTATTAGTTATTTATTAAAGCATGATGGATGCCCATGAACACGATGTTTCACTATAAGTAGATAACTTTGTAGTTAAAATAATCTTTACTGGATGGACTTAGATCACATGAAATTTAATCATATGACGTTAAACTAATTACTACCATAGCGGAAGCTTGTGGTGAAGTGGTTGGAGTAAATATCGTAGGGTGTCCAGTTTATGTTCTCTGTTTCTGTGTCGTTTTTGAAGTTCTGTGTCGCATTTCACTTGCTTGAAACAAGAATTGTTATAATAAGATGTCGATGCTTTGTTATACGATAAACCTTATCGATTTTTATTACAGGAGATCACAACAAAGACTGTGGAAGAAGCTCTGAATCCTAGCGGTGAAGATGTCGCCTCTTCTTAAAGAGGAACAGTAGCAACGTCGTCGGCTGAACTGTATTGTGTTGTGTACGTCGAGTGAATCATACTGCAGTTGTCTTTGTTGTGTCCCAAGTTTATAATAAAAAAAATCTGGTCAATTTTTATACAAAATTCAATCAAAAATATGTGAGATATAGATAGATGTGATAGTTAACTTTTTAAAAGTGTTTTTATATGTTTTTGGTTTTAAAAAAGTATCAGTTTTTGTTTAAAAAATCGACTTATGATATTAGGTGAATAATTGTTTGTACAATTGATGATCCTCGACATGGTAGTAGTATAAGTGTTTTTTTGTGATTGATATCTAATATGTTTCATCATTTACATAACGTATTGAAAGTTTTTTTGATTCTTACTTTTATTGTTGTGAAGATGTCATCTTAAAACATAATTTTGTTCAACATGGAAACTTTTTCGTTTATCAATTTCAGAGTTTTCATTTTATCAGCTCGTAATATCAAATGTTTAGTTCAGAGAAACCTTTTTTAGACGGGATATAAATCGGTCAATGCGAATCATTTTAAAAAACTTTTTTATCATCATCTTTTGACTTTATGTTTAAACATAGCTGTAAAATTTTAATATTGCTCTACTTGAGTAACATTAATTTTAATTTAGTCTAGAAAATCTCATTGATGTGGCAAAAAAAATTGACGGGGTGATTCACTCTCGACTTTAAAAAGTAGATCTAATAATTCTGTATTGAGTTATGATCGAGTTAACGCTAATCTTTTGCAATCTCATTTTGATGATTCACTCATTTTTCTAGATGTTCCTTTTATTAAGTGTTTGTAGTCGATAAGAATTTTGAATTTGTGTGCCCCGGTTTGAGTTTGGAGTCAGCTTTATGAGGGATTGATTATAGGGAAGGGGTTGTAGTATTTTATAAGACATTTTCCATTCGTTTGCTGTCACCAATTACTGTTCAACTATTAAACAGTATTTTAAATTTGATTGGCTTTCTGGTATTTCTAAGTGTTTATGGTAATCGTAAAATGTATTTTAATTTAACTATAGCATTGAATTATTCTCAGGCCTTTGCAGTAAGGTTAAAATAAATTAATATTTTATTTATAATAAAAAGTAAAGATAATCTCAACAGATGAAAACATTTATTGCATAAATGCATAAATCAACACATTCTATTAACAATCATTAACGAGTGCAAATTCATTTAAAACTATTACTAAACAGAAACGTTGTGTGCATATATTTATCAAGTAACTATATTGCATTTACTGACAAAATTCATAAGAAAGTCTAAAAGTAATCAAAAGTTCCTGAAAGAAAACTCGGTGAAAAATGGATAAATATTCTATTTATTTATTTTACAAATAGTTCAATATTGATGCTAATACGACAGGCACCTAAATAATTTAAACTGCTCATTTTCATTATATAATTTTGAGTATTTTTCATTTCTCCACTTCATATATCTTCACCAAATTCAACAATATTGTGTTTGTTTATAATTAGACATGCTCAATAATACGCATTTAACAAAATATTTAAATTCAAAATATTAAAATGCCATTAAATAACATACGCTAAGCAATATGAAAGAACAGAAATGGACAAATTTTTGTTCCCTTTTAAGTAGGTTAATTGTGTATAATTAATTATTTGAGTAAAGGATTAGACGAATTTATGAGCATAAATAGAGGAAATTTATGGGAATTCAAAAAAGTTAACCGATTTACTCTAATATTGGACACGATGCCAATGATAATGAAGATAACATGTAACAATACACAATCAAACAATAATTATTTAAGACAAATGTCACAGGAAAATATTGAAACGGCTAAACACACTACCAACATATAATAAAAAAAATTATTTTATTTAATCATTGCATAATTTATTCAAAGGCGATAATCTAAGTCAATCATTTCAATGTTAAATTGACCTTACAAAAGTAAAATAATAAAATTAGTTAGAATTAAAATTGATAGATCGAGAGAAATTTCATTTCAAAATTTCAAAATTCATTTTCAGTATAAGCAGTCCCCTATTACCCTACAAAATATCATTTATTTGAGCAAACATTTTTACCATAAACTCCTAAACGAATTTGTTATCATTTCAACTGAAAAGGCTTCAAAACGATTCATCTGATTAACTTAATCCTTAATTAATGAATAATTTATAATAATATATTAATTATTTATTGCTCACCAAACAATAGAATTACATTATTTCACGTGTACCAGGAATCAAAATTCTCAAATGCAAGAAAAACTTCGCTCACCATAAAGTCTAAATTACAAAAGTTGACCCCACTGGGGGGGCTGCATGACACACTCCCTACTGAATAAACTACCATTAACTGAAACTATTTGATTGGTTATAAAATACATTCCGAGTAACGCAATTATTTCTTTTTGCAACATCAATAGTTGTAACACGATGAAATGAATCACAGAAAGAAAAGTTATATACATAATATGTAACAGTCTACAGAAAACATTAAACCATCATCTAACACATCGATCACATTGCTTCAACTAGATTCAACATCCAGGAAATAATTTACTAAAGAATAGACTCAATATCCACGACGATGACAAAAAACACTCAAAATTTAGAATAGAGAACACAGTGCAGTGTTTGCAAAATATTCTGGGAAGGAATCGGTCGAACAATAATGATAATAATACAACAAATTTCACAATAAATATCAATCAATTTGTAAATGTATTCTTAATTAATGAAATACAATAATACCATGAGATTCAGATACAGTTAAACATCAGAATCCAATTTCCAAGAATATAATATAAAAATTAAGATCGAAAATTCAGAAATTTTAGGAAAATCAATTAATTGCAATCTAACATCAATCAATCTAACACATCGATCACATTGCTTCAACAAGATTCAACATCCAGGAAATAATTTACTAAAGAATAGACTCAATATCCACGACGATGACAAAAAACACTCAAAATTTAGAATAGAGAACACAGTGCAGTGTTTGCAAAATATTCTGGGAAGGAATCGGTCGAACAATAATGATAATAATACAACAAATTTCACAATAAATATCAATCAATTTGTAAATGTATTCTTAATTAATGAAATACAATAATACCATGAGATTCAGATACAGTTAAACATCAGAATCCAATTTCCAAGAATATAATATAAAAATTAAGATCGAAAATTCAGAAATTTTAGGAAAATCAATTAATTTAAATATTAGACTCTTTGAACAATGATTTTCATTATTAAATAACATAGAAATAATGCAGAAAGAATTGTTATGTGAATTCTGATTTTATGAAATAGTAACCTGTCATTAATTACAAGTCACTTGCAAACCCATTTTAAAAGTTTAATTTGAAATCAAATTCAATATCTAAATTCTAATACAACATTTAATTTGATAAAGTATGATTATAACTAGAGAAATTAAAAAACACTCTTACCTTAATTAATGCAAAAAATAATAAGCTAATAAAATCAAAAACAAAATAAAATCATTAAACAATTGCTGGCACTTATTTAACGATTAACCATGAAATTAAAATGCTCTTGAAAAAACCACTGGAATAAAAGTTCATTTTTTTGCATTGTCTTCATCAGGATTAATTTAGTCTAGTAATAAACTGTCATTGACATTACAACACTACATACATAATATGTAAAATAGAAACCAATTAAATACTCTACAATAAAACAGAAATTTCTTGCCACCTTTCAAGCTTCTCATCATTTACAAAAACTCTGATTCTTTCTTTGATTAAAGTCAGATCAGCACATAAAGGCTTCAAATATTACAGTCACAATGATTTAATTACTCAACATTTATTAATGCACATCATTGATTTGACATCTTATGGAATTCACCAACTGTTCAAACTTTGGTATTATTAAAGAAGGATAGTGTTAATGTTATGACTTGTAAGTGCTGAATACTCTTAAATCGATATAAAATCCCAAAAAGAACCCAATCCTAAAGATGAAGGGAAAAAAATTGAGAAAGTTACAAAAAAAGCAAAATTTCTTAACAGCTTTACTTACTTAATTAATTAATAATTAGCTTTACTTAATTGATACTTTAATCAATTACAGTATAATTTTGTCCTGGTTAAAATGAATAATTCCTAACTATACACAACATACACAGTAAAATATAAATAAAGTGTCCCTACAAATCTCACCTTAACTTCATGACAATTGGATAAAATGAAATTTGAATTGATTGAACAGTAAATCAGAACGATGCGCTAGAAAGACAAAGTTTGTATTCAAATGTTCCATTGAGGATCTATGCATACACAAAGATGCAAACAGCAATGCTGACTGCCGCATATATGCCGCATACACAATGTCTAACTGGTCAACAACAACTATTAGATTCAAAAATATTCCAAAATAACTATTAAACTCATAATTATTATCAAACAAATGCTGATCAAACTTATCATTTGTCTTCTAAATCATTATAGCCTGATCCAGAATTTTTACAAAGTACTTTATTTTCATGCAGTACTGGACTAGACCATCAATCGTTATTACTATTTCAATTTCATTCAAATCTATGATCATCTGCATAAATGATATTACACTATGCAGAGACACGTTTTTTATGACTCACCGTGTATATATATAGATGCATGCAAATAATGCAGATTTATCAGATGACAAGAACTATTACAAGTCAAAAATCAGAGCATTCATCTACACATTATGTACAAATTGGAAATTAGAATCAAACATTAATAATTACATCAATCTTGTATCTGCCGAGAATTAACTGGAGTAATCAAGTATAATTGAACATACTAATATTAAATATATGACTATATTGAATATCATACGCCTAATCATACGATGATATTCGACTCGGTTTATCTAAATAAAAGATTTTTACTTAAATATTTAACTTCTCAGTTAAATTAATTTCATTAATACTTAATTTAATACTTTCTATAAGAAGCTGAGCTGTTAAATCATTAACAACTTAAAGTAACTACATTGATTATTCATCATTAACTTAATTTACAGTCTAAAAACATCCAAATAAATACAATTAGTAAGTCGATCAAAAACTCAGTTTAACTAAAATCATACAAATCAGTAAAATCGCATGAATTGATTATTTATATACTGGAATAAAATCAAATAAAAACATATCTTAAATAAAGGATCAACTAGCCCGTGAAAAATGACTAGCAAGTATGAAGGACTTTATGTTAAGTTATCAATTACAATATACTCCCATTCATACATGAATAGATACATTAAAATCAAGATCTAAAGCTAGATTCAAACTAATTTTAAGAATCAAAATAAAACAAATTTTTTAATCACGATAAAACTTAACTATTAATCACAATCAAATTTATTTCATAATCGTGATCAAAGACAATTTTAGTCATGTTCAAACTCAGATCTAAAACAAGAACAAATTTATTATTTCTTAATCATAATCAAATTCATTTCTTAATCACGACCACATTAAATTTTCACTACATAATCACGATCTACCTCATTTCAGTATCACGATCAAACTCAAAAATGCGGTATCAAATCCTACTATCAATCATTCAACAAATGATACCATGTATGATATAAACAATATCAAAACTATCACGCCCTTCTGCACCCTTTAGTCTTCCTCCGGTTGTGAGCCGTTTTCGTCAGCGAATCGAATGTAAGTACAAGGAAAGAATCCATTAACGCCCTTAACGCTGCCTTCCCATTGGCCAGTTACATGCATGGCTGTAACCAACACCTCATCTCCGACCTATCAGAGTGCAGTATATACACATAATTCATCTTCTTTTAATATTCTTACAATTTATAGCCAAAAGCAATCAAAGCAGAATAATCAAAGGGGAGAGGGTCTGGGTCACCGAGTCATTATGTGATTATAAAACTCGTAAAAATTTACGTTCATTTTACATAGTATCGAAATGAATAGCAAATTTAATATAAATTTATTTTAAATGAAACCAGTCAATTTTTCTACGCAACAAATAAATATTGTTATTTCTCCATACAAAGGAAAAGTTTTTCATTTTGCGCAAAATATATATATAAAACAAGTTTAATGTCTGGATTAGTATCTGAGAACGATAACTCAGATGTAGCTGACAATCTCAGCACTTTAATAAAGAGTGCAGCAAGTTAGCGAAATATTTCACTCTACTACAACTTGAGCATCTTATAAGTTTTTTAAGTTAAAAATTTCAGACTCAAATTTCAAAAGTTATCAAACTATACACAGTAGTAAAAATACAAAACCAAAAAAATTAGCAGATTAAAAAAGAGAGAAGAATGAAATAAAGTACTTCAAGACTAAGCTGAGTGGGATCATAAACGCAAGGAACCCTTCGACGCATAGCAACAGCAAGAGCCGGGAGAACTCTAGGCACCTAGCAAAAACAGACTGAATCTTTTACTAACGTCACATCAGCACAAAATTACTAATCACAAAGACATATATGAGAACTTTACAAATCTGTCAAAAACACACTTAATCTTCTACTAAACATCACATCAGCTCAAAATGATATTCCAGAGACACGGAATACTGTTTAGCATAGGCTTATCCATGCAATATCCAACATCCACGCAACACAAAACTGTATCAATTTGTGAAATGAGAGTGCAGAAACTAAGTGATGAGTGAACACCGGGTTCTTTACTTAATCTCATAAATGCTCTTTTGCAGGATAGGTCAGTCACGCACTCGTCGCTTCCAAAGATATATTACAAAATATATAAAAAAAGTAGCTCTATAAACTAAATATAAGGTTTACAAATAAAATCATAAATCAAATTGAATACAAAATAATATCATTTAATTCAATATAAGGTCGCTTTATAGACATCTTTGTATCTATGAATGCTAATTCTCTATGAAAGATAAGTAAAGTGAAAAAAATTACAAAAAATCGAAACTATAATAAGATCAAACAAAAGTAGGGTCAAAAAGATAATAAAAAAAGAGATAAATAATAAAATAAAAAAGAGATAACCAAAAATATGAAAAACATAAGAGGATTATCTATAAGATATGTATCACAAAGATACCAAAACATAAGAGGATTATCTATAAGATATGTATCACAAAGATACCAAAACAGAAAAGATAACAAAATAAAAAGATATTAAAATATACAAAGATTATCAAATAATATGACACTATTTCTAACCCTGATTGGAGCTGCTGGTCTTTCTACCACAGAGCGTTGTTGAACGTCCTCGTCTGATATACTAACAACACTCTCATCAAACTGTCAACAAAAAACATTAATACAACGTCACATCAGCACAAATACAGCTAGTGACTCATCAAAAAGACCCCAAGAAATCGGCCCTGACTATTAATTCTTAGAGTTAGTGTTGGGGTTGGAATTTAGGTTAAGGTTAGGATTGAAGTTAGGGTTAATGCAAAGGTTAGGATTAAGTTTATGGTCATAAAATGATTGGACAGGGCCATTTTGTTGGGTTACTATATTCGGGGTCGTTTTTCCTAGGTATCCATAAACAACATTGTTATAAGAGTATCATACTATATGTTATCATTGCATTATCTTCCTCTTACATTTTTATCTTTATATCATTCTCTAACAATTATATTATCTATTTATATACAACCATATCTTTTATATTACTATATCTGTTCAGGCCCGTTAGAGAAGTGTCTATAGAGCCCTGGATTCAAAATCTACAGATTGCGGTTTGAATCCCGGTAAACTCACTATTTCTCTAACTAGCTGCACCCTTTAGCAAGACGCTTAAATTGAAGCTACGTCTTAAACATTAACACGGTAATCCAGACATTAAACGTAACCTTAATCTTTCTTATATCATATCTAATATATATTATCATCTCTATCATTAATAAGACCTCGCAAAATTGATTATGACTAAGAAATTTGAAGACATACCCTGTCCAGAAGTTTGCCACGCACCGACCCAACATTCCCCCGACTGTTCTGCACCGTCCACCACTCATCGTCGTCTTTACGAAGTAGTGTAAACTTCTCTCCCTTACTGAACGACAGATTGTCCGGATACTGAAACGGTTACAAACGAAATATTATTCACAGAAATTATTTGCGTATCCGTAAAGATAAAAAAAAAAAAAAAAAAACGTTGATGAAAAGGAACAAAACCATTTAGAAATTAAAACATTAGCAAACTGACAAAATTTATTAGAATTTTATAAATAAATTATATAAAATAAAAGCTGCATCCACCTCAGCCATGAAGTCCTGTCTGCCAATATATTTCTGTCTTTTAGCCTGAAGCGAAAACAATTAAAAAAAACTTACAACAACAAAGTACATAGACGTAATAATAACTATCACATAAAACATAATTAAACAATTTTATATATATTTTTCTTCCCAGATTTTGTAATAAAAACAATAACAAAAAAATTCAAAGTTATATTAAAACTATCGCTAGCAATGCAGAAAAAAATAACAAGTTCAAATTTTACTTTTAATTCAGTCGACTAACACAATTCCTTCAAAATGTTCAGA
The DNA here is from genome assembly GCA_034700105.1 of Oconnorella tubifera. Lineage (NCBI taxonomy): Eukaryota > Metazoa > Annelida > Clitellata > Enchytraeida > Enchytraeidae > Oconnorella > Oconnorella tubifera. The sequence continues at coordinate 13,882 of JAQIXG010003267.1, forward strand.
TATATAAATATCTTTAACTGATCTAATTCCGAAGCGGTATATCTCGAGTTCTCAAAAATACATTATTGTATAATAAATATATTGACTATATCTCAAGTTTCTCACCGGTCTTATAAGTGTTGTCGTGTCTAAGTAATGTATCTTATAAAAATCAAGCAATGCCGGCAGGTTTTGAAATTCCTGATCGCCGATACGATATTGTATCTGGCCGTTTGTCTGTATCTTGTTTATGATGTAATTACTTATTTTGGACTCCTCCCTAAAATAGACAATGAAAATATACATGTGTTTATTTGTAACATAACGTCACATCAGCCCATAAAGAATATTTAATGACGCGTAATGAAATTATGAATGCGTAGAAATCAAGTAATGAAAACATTACATTCTTAACACAGTATATTGTTTCTTATAGGAATGACAGCGCAACTAGGTCGAAAAACTAACCATCTACAACTAATATTTAACAATATCGATATTTCAATTAAAGCCCGCAATTTAGTGCCACAAATTAATATTTGACTCAATGACAGAGTCTTAATTCGTAAAATTAATTAGTTAATAATTCATAAAAATAATTTTATCATATCATGCTTCCTACAAAACAACTTAAAGATCTTTTCAGTCAATAATAAATTTATATCTAAGTAAAGTACAAAAACTATTTAACTCCAGACTTTATTCATCACCAAACTGAATAAAATTGAAATAAAATTGAATTGTACACATAACGTACTTGACACAAAGTACAAAGTCCCCGTGAATGGATCGACTGTCTCTCACAAGGAAGACACCGCTGTCCTTCTCTGTCTGCAGTATCGATGTCGACTCTTCACGAGTGAACATACCAAAATACCAACTACAAGAAAATCATAACAGACACAACTCAATACAAATTTAATTATTTCTCAAATTATTGCAATGTAATATACGAACTGACTGATGACAAAAAACGCAAGGAATTGAATAACCTTACCAATGTAGAGAAAAATAGTACGATTATATTACGAACTCAGGAATATAATAATTTTATTTTAATATCAGTTAAACGTAAGCATAAATCGAGGTCTTCTTATTCTAGCTTACAGGTCTTAGATCTAGCGGTACGGTATGAAATTTTAGAAACCATAAATTGATCGGTAGTAATATTAGAAAGCATAAATTGGACCGGCAAACGCAAAAATCACGATAAAGTAATCAGTGACCATATTGCCGGGTGAACGCTATAGTTTCTAAGATAAGTAATTGTTCATTAACAATTTACGAGTGATAGGATAATAACATCTAATTCTAAAACAAATCTCAATTCCTGAAGAAAAACTGTATCCAGGCATAAAAGCCAATGAATGACGAATGATTTGCTAAAAAACGCATGAATATTCAATAACAAAGTGTCAATGAAGAATTATATTAAAGTATGTTATGATAATGATAATGATGACTTCTAATACATTACCAAATTAATATTATAAGCATCGTAATAACAGGAA